>PNEQ01110256.1:0-47525 GCA_003012365.1 Medauroidea extradentata
GTCAGTTTGTTCTCTAGTTGTGTTGACAACTCCGACACCTGATTTTCTACAGCAGTGAATTTCTCTATGGTTTCTTGTACCTGTATTTCTATGCTAGATACACGTTCATTTGTTTCTTGTGCTGTTTCTTTTACCTTTATTGCGCAAGAGTTTACTGTATTTAACGCCTTATCCAACTGACTATCTAAATCATCACGCCTGTTAATCATTGTGTTTATTAGTTCCGTACGTAGTTCTTCGCGAACGGATTTGATTTCATCTTTCAGTGTCGACTCTAAACTAACTGATTGTTCAATTAGCTTGTTTTCGAGACTAGACAGACTAGACAGACTAGACTGACTTTCGACTAATTTATTTTCAAGGCTGGCTTGACTTTCTACTAATTTATGTTCAAGACTTGCCTGATTTTCAACTAGTTTATTTTCAAGGCTGGCTTGACTTTCTACCAACTTAGCCTGTTTTTCGACTAATTTATTTTGCAGACCTTGCAACATGCTAAAAATAGTTTTCATGTCTACGTTTTCGCCATTTGTGTTTGCTACTACCTCATCAGTATCTGAAAGAGTGGAATCACTCCCGACTGTGTACGTGGCAATAACCTCCTCAACAGTTTGGTCGATAGAGTCTAGTTGTTCTCTGTGTGAAGCCATGTTTGAGAATATTATATATATATATATATATATATATATATATATATATATATATATATATATATATACATATATATATATATATATATTATTTTTACCGTACCTTTTGTAGAAGTTCCTTAGACTAACCTTCAACTATTTGTTGAAGGGATACTTACTTCAATGACGCAGCAGTCAACTTGACTTATTCTAAGCGTTTCTTTACGACCAAAATCTTATTTATAGTAGTGCTGATCCTAATTTCTTTAGAAATTTCAGGCCCGTAGTTGTGGCGCCAGTTAGTTTATGTAACATAACCTTGCTCTCTCCACTTTTACTCTCTGTAATATCTCCAAATAAAAACTTTAACTTGGGCAGATATAGCTTACCAATTATTGTACGACTTGGTAAAATAAAATTAATTGAAACAATTATGATAAACTAAGAGAAAACAAGTGGTGTGAAAAGAACCAAATTTATTACATATAACCATAAAAGAATATTAGTAGGTCTCATAAAGAAACATAAATTGGATCAACAATAAGATTCCGTCACGCATTATTGTAAAAAAAAATTCAGTGACTTTGCAATTATGAGAGACTATAACTTATGGAAACAAATTTTAGTACTAATTAAATATTTGCTTTCCTAGACTCTTACTAGATTGTGCATTTGTATTAGAATAAAATTGAAAATTAAGTGTTGGATGTAAGTTCAGTGTGATGAGTCAAAGAAAAATATAAACTTATTATTTCCTCCACAATATTAGCTAAAATGGGAGGGTAACGTTTCTTTCAAACTTCTTTACATTATGGCAATATAATTTAGAGTAACTCTTCTGTTCGTTTTTAAGAAATACTACATAAATTGTGAGGATTCAGCTTGAGACACCTTATCCAGAGTATTCGTGGGGTTAAAATCTTTGCACTACTTTAAAAAAATTAATATCCTCAAAATTTAAATTTAAGCAGAGTTGCCCACAATTTCTGAAACTATTTCATGGTTTGCAATTTTTTTCTTGCCGTTACGGGAGGGCTGGGACTGCTTACCGTTGAAGTCACCACCGTGAAGAAAGAAATTTCGAAAACTCTCCTGAGTTTCGAAATTATAAAAGAATATTGTTATCAAGGGAAACGTGGTACTCCACGTCGAAAAATTCTTCTCCCAGTTGGCCAGTAAGAGGTAATGCCAGGCTAGAACTCGCCCAACATATTTCCTAGAAGACGGAAACGAGAAGGCCTGGATATCTTCTACTCTTGTTTCGTAGAGAAAATTTCCCCGCTGCTTTCCAACAGGAACAAATGCAGCGCCAGGTCTCGTAGATTCTCTTCAAAAGGAATTATAAGGCAAAAAAATCGTCTCGAGGCATAATCTTACTCGAGAAAGTCTTCGTAGCCGGACCTCTGCGTAGATTTTTCTTCCATTTTCTTCCCTTCGACGTTCTATATTCAAAAAAATTTTCTTTCTTGTTGATTCCAAAGTGAAGGCAAAAATTTTGCTTCAAAAAACGCAGTGAACATGGAAGTTATTCTTTCTACTAGCAAAAATCGATTAATGTGTGGTCTGAAAATGACCTGATTTTTAAATTAAATTACGTTTTTTTCCTAGTAAGAGCCTTTACAAAATTGTATGATTATTAAAACATTTCCTGAAAATATACCATACATTTAACAAACACAAAAATTTAAATTAACACTAGTCACAGATAAATATTACTACCATAGCACAATTACTTATTTAAATATTTACATTACCTGAATGTCAAAGACATAATAAAATTCTAAGCAATAGCTGTGCATAGACATTATGTGTATGTTACAACACTTACTTTCACTCATTCGTATCGTTTGAATTGTTTTTACTTTGGGTAAGTAGCGAAAATAGTCAAATAGCTACTTTCAGATGCGCTTGTACGAAAACTTTGGAACATTATATATATTTAATTCGTGGGAAAATATTATTATTGTAATGTCTAAGAGTTGGACAGTGTTGGGTACAATTATAAAATTATACGAATTTTTCGGTGCAGAGCACTCTTAATCAAATGAGTAATACCTCATTGACGTATAAAACCCGACTGGTTGGTTACTGGTAAATACGGACGTGAAAAACTCGCGTTATTTTCTGACAGCAGACTATAATGCGAGCTGTGATATGTTCGTTGTACGTCTCTCATTGGCCGACGATTCCGGCTTGTCACAGAGATCACTTCTAGCAACAGTCAACGGTTGAGTGGCCAATATCCTGTAAAGTTTACACTAGTAACGGTCATCAATGAAAGGCTAGTTAGTAGAGCCCAAACGACTCACAGACTTGTACTTGAGTATGCACAGGGCGTTAAAGTCTAGCTTAACGCGAATTTAGCGTGCCTCTACTGATAAAAATTGTTCGTGAAACATATTCTGTTGAATTTGCATTTAGCTGTTTTGGTGTATCCTCATTATCAACGCGAATGGCTTTATTTATAGTCGAAGCTATCATTAAAAATGCTGGTAACGTTCTTCAAAAGGCCGTCTGTGGAAGCTATTAATGTAATTAAGGGCATTGGTGCATGTAAAAACAAACAAAATTGTTCATCTGCACGTGGTGCCTTGTATAGTGGCCACTGTCGTTACCTGTTTGAAGTTATGTGCCCTGACAACAAATTAGTAGTTGCAAATTAATTTATGAGGCGTTTTTGAGGATGTAAGAATTTTACCCACACTTTTGGAACGTCCGCTTCAGAACGTGTGTTTTATGAAATATAATTACAAGTAAGGAAGAGAATAAAAATAAAAGCTTTACTTAATTACTTGAAGCACTTACATTACTGATCTTATCCTTGAGTAGTTGCCTAAAGTAAAACGATGTATTGTATCGAAATATTTCTGAATTTCATATACTCCTGAAAAAACTATTATTATGAAGCAAATAGCATAGATTACTCAATGGGTTAGATAAGCATAGAGGGTTAATATAAATCTCATTGTACTTTTTTTCTCTCAATCTTAGAAATCGAATTTCGGTTATTTAGCCTACTTAAGCATCTTTATGAAACTAATCTCCTTAATATCTCGATGGTTCATAAAGATGACATATTTTTCATAATGAACGAGAAATCCAGGCCATAAGTATCAAATAATTGTAATGTCATCGATTCTTAATATTTGTGCAAAATTAAAAATAATTCTGATGTCTTGAAGTGGGTGAAAATTGAATAGAAATATTCCATTAAATTCATATATACATACTGGTGAAGCTAATAGAAGCGTGCTAGTAATATACCAACTATGTTCGTGACGCACAAGCGTAGAAGCGTTGTATTATTTTACACTACACTTGTAACACACAAAATTGTAGGTTCACCGCTTTAAGTCCCATTAAAAAGACGGTTACGAAAATACTGCGCACCGAGTTAGCTATGTGCGTAAGGGTGGTATTATTATTGACACGCGTACCACCACCACCACCAATATTACATACTATTATTTCATCCAGTGGGTAAAAAACAGTCCTTCGAGGACTTCTCGCAACGTTAGGAGAAACATGTGATATTCTTTAATGTTTACCGTCATAATGATAACATCACTGGCATGTTCAAGTATGAAATTAATAATACACGTAAAATTGAATCGAGTAGAATAACTTCATTAAACTCTATTTAACGCGATCAAATATTTATTTAACTCTATTTCTTGAAATAAATTTTGAATAGAATATCATTTCGTATCCACTGACCACTTGGCAAAAATTATCACGCAGCTACCAAATGAAACAAGTAATAAATAACGTAGGTATTTTACAGTTCTGTTCTCATCCTGTACGACACGAAAATTGTTTTTAAACCTGAAAACAGTCATATTTTTTTGGTTTATTTAACTTTAAGAGTACAGTTTTCCCCATCAATTATTCATAATATCCAAAAATGTGCATATAGAAGCCAAGCAATACGCATTAATGTTGTCAAAACTATTTTTTTAATGGTTTAAAATTCGGAAAATATAGAACATGTTCAATGTAAAAATCTATGAAGGAATTCTAGATATTCAAGAAACTGAAAGACAAAATGGCTGCTTTTATAATGTCCGTATGGCGTGACGTGGCATTCAATAAACTCAAATCAATAAATTTGAAGTTAAATTGTAGCAACATTTGATCGTGTGGCAGAGCATTCAGTTAATTGGTTTTGTTACAAAAATTGGTTTCGCAATCTCTTTAAAAAAATCCTTTGTAAATATATAAACTTTTTTACAACGTTTGGTAGTGGCTTTCAAACAACAACTGTTGTAAAAATGTGCGGTTTGTTTGGAATTCAGAGCGGCAACGTGTTCCCCGCTTCTGAGAGATACGCGTTGCCCAGGAAACACCACCGTCATCCAGGAATTAGTAAAATTGGATTTTGTTCGTTGATATTAATGCCAGAGGTACCCAAACGCTGGTTTATTTTCAAACGTTCACGATGCAGGCCACACAAAAAAAATAATAAATAAATAAAGGAGACAGGATAAATATACTGAGCGCAAACATTTAGCCACATAAAAAAATGCAACCCGAAAACGAAAACTGCACATTCATTAATGTATGCTAAGCACTTAAACAAACGAGAATCATACCGCATATCACTGATGCATTAAATTTTTCACTGAAACACTTTTTAATTTGATAAAAAATAAGACAATAACATACAACGGTTTGAAACCACATTACTCTCTCTTTCTCTTTCTCGTAAAATATGGATGTGTGTGTATATATATTATTTGTATTTGCATGGGCGTGTATATATATATATATATATATATATATATATATATATATATATATATATATATATATATATATAGATGTGTGTGTGTGTGTGTGTGTGTGTAGGTGTGTGTGTGTGTGTAGGTGTGTGTGTGTAGGTGTGTGTGTGTATGTGTGTGCAGAATGTTTTTGAACAACACCGACAAACTTAGTTAGATGATTCCTTACAAAAAATAAGCAGAAATGTATTTTGCACTGCTCACCTGGACTTAATGTTAAGGGAGTAATAGGGCTCTGAATATAAATATTTAAAATTGTATTTCCCCAAAATATCGGAAACTAAATGACACAAAATAACAATATTTTCAGTATTCCTTAATGCTATTGGGATCTTCAAACCAACAGAAAATTATGCTTGGTGTGTGTTTTGAGCGTAGACTGTATGTTCTAGACAGTTTAAACAAGAGAACCTTTTTTGTTACACAGGTCTCATTACTCAATAAACCGTCTTCAAACGATCGAAAATCCGGATGGTACAAATATGTATGCAATTAGAGGGTAGCACCTCTGACATTTCCGTAAGAGTGCAAGGTATCTAACAGCATTCCACGATTTACGTTTTTTTTAATCAGACCACTGATTGGCCAATATTGGGTTAAAAGATGTGAAACATGTTTTCAATTTCTCCTAGATGTAGCTTTAATTCGACGGATTTTCATCACTTCAATTGAACATTCATAAAACAAATGTGTTACCGAAATTCGACCGCTAAAGGGGCAAAAGGCGTAAAATGTGTTTCTGATAAATCATCTATGTATATTGAAACCATCGAAACATAGATATGATTTTTGCTTTAAGGTGAGGATTACGTAAAAACACGAACACAAATTTCCACATTTTTCTAAATTTGACCCCTCAGGGATGTAAAAGAATGAACTGATTTTAACTAATCATTGATACAGTTTGCATCCACCGAGCTATCACCGTGATTTCCACTTCACTCAGTTACGTATACAAATGTATAAAGTGTGATTTTGGGATTTATCGAAATCCGACTCCAGAAGGGAGTGAAAAGAGGTTAAATTATTTTTCGAATAACCCTCAATATTTATAGAACTATTTGAGATAACAATGTGTTGGTTCTTTCAGAATGATGTTTACGTAAACAACTAAACCCATGGACAAGTTTATTTTCTATTGGACAGAACAAATGTATTTAACCTACCGCGGGGTAAACTTAAGTTTGTTAACCATTCAAAGAAGGTGATTCGAAAAGCAAGGTGACAATTGAGAATTAATGTATACGCTTAGCTTAACATTTTGTAATCCTATCTGTACGTAATGTGGTACAATTTTTTTGTTCACAGCCCTGTGTATATGTATGTGTGTATATATATGTATGTATATAAGAGTATTTGTAAAAGGGATAGTTTTGCAATTCGGGGGCCATATGTCATGTTTATTGACATTTGTACCTTGTTGTGATGCGTACTATTCCTTACGAGGATATGGTACGTATTTCATTACGACGGCAACCACAATGGACCCTCCTATTGTAATTTTCACAACGCGTATGTTCCTCGTAAGGGGTGCGAGTTAGGGGCTATGTTTATTAAACATTTCTATCTACTTAAGGTGTGTACGACCTGTTCCTGTATGTGGCACACTTATTTTCGAACATTCTGTATACATACGCACACTCACACATGTATATATAATTTAATAGCTGCGGAAGTCTCGTCGACAGCGAGGTGATTGAAGTAGGGGATACAAAACTTGACAGAACTACATAAACAGGCTTAGGAATCGGCCATGGCCGTTGCTAAGGAACTAACCCAGCATTTGCTTGGAGCCATCTCGAGAAACCACAGAAAGCAGAATTCAGAGTGTCCAGAGACGGGGATTGAACTCGGGTCCTCCAGAATGCGAGTCCAACATTTCAGCTGCGCCACCTCTCACTTGCTTACGCACAAACACATGTTAACGGAACAAATTGTGATACTTCAAGTCAATAAATATAACGGAAAATTAATTTTAAAACCTTGTAACTCTTATTTTTAGATGTTTTGACCATTTAAGTCTTTAAATATTCATAAAATTAAAATATTTACAAAATATCGTAAAAATAAATGAAGTGAGTTATTTATTTATGATTTTTTCACTGTAGGGGAAGATAACAGTTTTGCACTCCTCCTTTTATGGTAACTACAAAATGGGTTACAAGATTACGGTGACGATAAACAGCATGAAATAATTTTGAGCTTCTAAACGACGATATTTAAATACCAAAAATAGCTTATAGTTAATGTTTTAACACAATGGAATTTTATTTCGGAGTTTTACAATGCTCGTTGTTTTTCAGCCTAAATTGGTAGGGCTTAATATTTTAATTTATATAAAAACGCTAACAAAATTTTCGCGTACATGTTTAGACTGCAGTCCGAAGTATATTGCCCAGTCTTGACGACACAAATTTTCACGAACTGACAGGCATAATAATATCGGCTAACAATCATAAGGGTCTTTAAAAACTTACATAAATTAGACGAAGTCGATTCCTTTTAAAGCACAAAAACAACTGTTCTACAAATTTTCTATATCAGGGTGCGTGTAACATCTATTATCACTTTAGACGGATAAATTTTTGTTTTCAGTAGATTTATTTTCGGAAGCGCTTTAAAATAAGAATAAACATTAAAAGTTTTATTAGTTTTTTATTACATGTAACGTTTGCTAATGTAGTTACCTAACTACTGCGACCCTTCATTTCTCGTTTTCGTTATCTTAGCAAAATACATTTTATTTCAGTGAAGTATATTCTCGAGTAGTATTTGCGAACGCAAGCATTTTATGTAAAATTTTATAGCTACAATAAGTAAATGGTAGCGATAGGCAAATGTTGTTACAACAATTGGTGGATTAGTTAACATATATTTCTCAAATTGCATTTTCTTCTCAAGCCATGTTCGTTAGCTTTTATTTATACACTTCACTTATGTTATATTTATAAACACATGCGTCTAAACACGGCAAACGCCAGTCGTGTTCGCAGAATCTTATTCTTGATATTCTAAATGCAGATACGTGAATTACATAACTAGGAAGGACCGCGGTCACACTGGCTGCAGAACTACTTCACTTAAACATGTTCAGTTTTATGGAGCGGTTACACGAGCTACGGAAGAGTTTAGATCGCAGTCTCTTCTCGTTCAAAGTAAACTGCTTTCATATGTAAATTCGAACGACATATCATCAATTCTCTCCCATTGGCTGTGTAACAAATATCACTGCTTTTTGGTCCGACACTTGGCACTCGTTAAATTAAATTATCTTTTAGGCGTAAAATAATTATATGCACTTTACACACAGAGCAGCATTTCAGTTCGATGCAATATGATAGTTTAAAAGTCACGAATGTTGAGTGTAGATGTGATTATTATTAAATATGGTACATTTCAGGTTCCAAGTTTGTTGGGGTTAGAAAGTTCATTGAGTTTATTCAGTCGTGTAACCTCACAAGCATGTCTAAGCTTTAAACACGATCAAGCATGGCTGCCGCATATATTTAACTGAACAGGTTTAACCTCTAGCATGACCGTGGCCTAAGATCGTATGAATTTCTACAGCAGTGTCACCGCCAACACGTTTGTACGTATTTAGTCACCAACCGATATAGTGGGAAAACGCGATAATATTTTCTGTCAGCGTATTCTTCAAACCAATGTAGCGTCCAACACTCTGCGTGATTTGACAATAGTTAAGTTGCACGGTCTAACTGTTTAAAAACGAATCACATATGTTCAGTCTTAGTGCACCAGAATAATTGTTGGTCTAGTCAAATACAAGGTACTCATCAGAATTGAAAGAGAAGCGTCAGATATGAATAAAACATGTAGAAGCCTAGCACACAATACATTTTCCAGCGATAATTAGAGACCAGAATAACTCGCGGGTTCACTGACCTGTTAGATTAGACTCCAAGAATATATATGAACTCAAGCACAGTGTTGCCACATGGTTGGGCCTACATTTAGTTGCTTTATTATTATTGGATGAGCGCCCTCCAGGATGTGTGAAATAATTCAAGGTTCAATCACAAAAAAACACAAACTTAAAGTTGTTTGGATTCTAGCTTGAGCCTAAATGAAAACGCGAATTTTTTTTTTTTAATTCCCTAGCGATAATTCACCGTGTTTAGAATCAACATATCGGTAAAAGGTACTATAATTTTCGGAAGCAGGCGAGGTTAGCCAACAATAGAATTTAAAAATTAACATTTTACGCTTTATTAGTAGAGATATGCAAAATTCGCGTTATTTTCTGACCGCTGACTAGACTCCAAGTGACTATAGGCTCGTTCGACGTCTCCCGCTGGTCGATATTGTCGTGACTTGCCGCGGAGAATATTAACACAGTAGAGAGGCCAATTTCTGTAAAGACGTAACACACGTAAATGGCGTAACATAAAAGTTCGTGGCCAATTGAATCGCTGAATATGCCCTGTTATATATAGGAGAGTGAAGTTTAGTCTGCTATCAAATGATGACGCGAATTTTGCGTGTCTCTATTTATTAGAGCAACTCATGATTAACTGCCTTAGGTAGAAAGTCCCACTTTGAACCAAACCGAGGCTAATGTGGTATAATAGCTACGGTGATAGGCACTTCTTCGAATCTTGACATACTGGTGCAGTTTGGTAGTGAAATGACCCGGGAAGCGATAGCCTGTGAATAGAGACATACAAAATTCGCGTTATTTTCTGACAGCTGACTAGATTCCAAGTGACTATAGGCTCGTTCGACGTCCCCCGCTGGCCGATATTGTCGTGACTTGCTTACACGGTAGAGAGGCCAATCTCTGTAAAGACGTAACACGCGTAAATGACAACACACAAAAGTTCGTGGCCAATTGAATCGCAGTTTATGGTATACTATATATAGGAATGTGAAGTTTAGTCTGGTACCAAATGATAACGCGAATTTGGCATGTTTCTACCTATGGAGGACACAGCCACTCTCGATAGCATGGCACGCCCCTACATCACCCCGAGTGTGGCAACTTAACGTCCTCGTTTAGGACTGTCTGCTTGGGGAGTTCTAATGTCGCATTGTACACACTCTATGTATAGTGTACGTAAATCGTTGGCCGGGCTTGCCTCGGTTATCAAAACTATAGGCGTTTGCGTAAATTCATATGCTGGACTAGGGAAGATTTTCTAAGTCACGAGACCAGCTTATGTCGATCACCAGGACTGTGATAATCCCATGTAATGCTGTTCAGGCTTTTAAAATTGCCGGAATACCAAAAAACCACTTGTATGTGTTTTACATGTTGAATATTTTACTAAATGTGACGTACGCAGTAAATTATTTACACGTTACACTTACACTATATACATTACATACAGTATTCGTTTCGTGCTGGTTTCGTCAGTATTTTCAACACTGTTCATTCAGTTTCTCTTCGTTACGGTTTTGGTTATGCCTCCTGTTGAACGCGAGTAAACTTTACTCTGGCTAATTTTTGCAAACCTGAAGACCAACGTTAGTCCTAACTACCCTACCCACCAAAGATTTTGTAAACGCGTCACGTGTGAATGCGTGTTAAAGGTGCTGCTTACCACGTGCTTCAGATGCGTAGTAATGTTAACAAAAAAACGTTTTTTTACCAAACTATTCAACACGTGTTCATAACACATCGGACAGACTGTCACTCTTAAGACACAAAGCTCATTATCAGCACTAGTTCCGAAAGCCCTACAACTAGTGGCGAAATGTTGTTGTAGGGCAGGCG
Organism: Medauroidea extradentata; assembly: GCA_003012365.1. Classification (NCBI taxonomy): domain Eukaryota; kingdom Metazoa; phylum Arthropoda; class Insecta; order Phasmatodea; family Phasmatidae; genus Medauroidea; species Medauroidea extradentata. Next base: position 11,145 of record PNEQ01110256.1, read on the forward strand.
GTAATCAGCAATGACTGTACAGAACTCTCTGTCGCCTGAGGAACCAGTAGCATGTAAGAGGCGTGCAGCTAGTTCTCAGTAATACACTGTCACCTGCTCAAAGTGTATAGTCGGATCTCATACTGTTTGCCTTGGAACACGTCCACGTTTCGCCACTGCCTACAACATAACTACAAACGGCCAATTCAGTCCGGCGTACTTCAAACTGTACTAACCGTATGCATGTGGAACTCAAATATAAACATTCACTTTGCTTTGCTACAGACTTTCAACCAATAAAAGTATATGGTCACCGCTTAAAATCTCACAGTAAAAATAGATCGGCGGTAATCTTGCACGCTAGTTCAGCGCATGGCTCGTTGTGATGATGCGGAATTTTATGCGCGCTTCACGGTCGCCCTTATAGCTGCGTTACTTCCGAGCCTCTAACGTTAAAAACCGCTCAAGGCTGATGGCACCCTTAAGGCGGGCCGGATTGCTAAGGCTTGATTACATCATCATAAGACCGTGCCTGCGCTTTTACGCGTTCGTCGAGTGGTGCTGACAGCTGCGCGCTTCTACAGAACGTCAAGTGTGTGCTGGTAGACTCCACACACCCTCTTAAAAGTACAATTGACTCTTGCCAGTTTTAATTTATGGTTATAGTTTGCTTCATTTCTTAAACCCATGTGGAATTGTGTCTGTTACTGTTGCAAGCACTGAAGCTGCTTGTGTAAGATAATATTACAAACCGTTTCCAGTTGCAAAATGATGGAACGTTGGCGTTCCAAAATTCTCACAAATTGGTAAAGTATTTATGTATGTTTTGTCGGGCCAAAAGTACATTGAAACCACAAACAGGATACATCATAATTGTGGAAGTTGCATATTGTTATAAACACGGGTTATGTACAGAAACAATTGAACATGTTTTCAATGCATTGTTTCCAGAAACTACTGAAATTGTTTTCAATACACTAATCGATAAGAAGAAAACAAATTTATGAGGAAGGTTATGTCCTTCCTCACAATATGACGCGCATTAAAAGCATTGTTTCCGAGTCTTCCGACACATATATAATCTGCTATTTTCGCGCAACACAATTTTGCAAAATTACATGGTAATATTTAGAGGTGAAATTCCTCACATCTAGAGGAAAAAAAATACTTACGTGAGCACAGGTTCGTAAACGCACAGTTTCTGTGCTACAGATCACATAGACTGTGCATAGCGCGCGAGCTGAATCATTCTACTGTTAAATGCTACGTCAGCAAACCATCTCGCCTGGTATGTAGATGCCAATAACAGCTGAGATGACATTACACAGTCAGGGGCATCATTTCAGATTTGTCTTAGGGGAAAGAAAGCAAGAATTTTATTTAATGAAACAATTATGGCAATGATTTGCTTAACTTATAATAGCTTAAGTATCATATTTTATATGAATTAAGCATGTGTAAAATTAGAAACTTTAATAACAAAACTTCAGTTTTATGTGCTTATGCACACGAAAAAAAAATGTATGCACTTCTTATTTTAAAATCAGGGGGGATGCCCCCTGCCCCCTAAATGTCGCCCCTGTCCTCAGTAACATGATACAAACCGCACATTATTCACTGTACGTCGTGTACTGCAAACTACTGCAGAAACAGTGCATTTTTGGGCCTACGTTCACAAAAAAATGTTGTTCCTCTAGATGTGAGGATTATGCCAGTAAAATACTGACGTGTAATTACGCAACATCCTATTTTAAAAAATATACTTCTCGGATTGAAAGGAATCCATAATACGGTCCTGCAATGACATTTGCTGCAGATTTTACAACAGTAAAAAGAGTTGTCGATATAAATCCCATAGTTTCACAAGTAGGATGGTAACACTGCGCGCCAGTTCAGCGCCTTGCGTGTAAAATTAGTGGGACATTAGATGTGCGTGTCATTATCACCCTTATCACTACTTTGTGTCAGTACCTCCAACGGGCAAGGAAGTCCCAGGTAGGAGGCGCCTTTAATTATTACAAACCAAACTTTACATGTCTAAAAATTATTTTCTGAAATAAAAATTTAAAATTTTGTACCAACATTAAAACTAAAGTGTTTATTTCATTATATTTGTAAGAAAACACAACATAGAAATACCCAATAGTACTAAACCTGAAACGTTTTTTTTTTGTTCTGAGCATTGGTGGCCTGCTTTAATCTATAGGCCTTTAATGATTAATCAGCAATTTTTGAGGCCTTCTTAATAAATATTAGCTATAAGTGTCGCGAGCCATACCTAAAGCAAATAAATAAAAATAAAACAAACTTACACGGATGTAGATCAAGACTGATTTTTGTAGAGAGCTTCTTTCTCGACACTTACGTCACACCGTCAGAAATAGGTAACTTTGTCACTGAGCTAAGTCACTTACATGTTGAACATTTTTTTTAATGCAGTGAAGGACACAGCACCGTTACGTCGCACACAGAAAATATAATGCCAGGAAGAAACATTAGATGCCTAGCCTCATTTACAGAACGGCAAATGTGGTGTGACAGACGCTTTTCTTGGATTAAAAAATGTTAACAAAAAAAATCTGAGAATAGATAGGAACAAATAAATATTGCTTACTGGGAATTTGTCCGCGGGCCGCAAGAAATCAGTAGGCAGGACGCAAGCGAACCGCAACCCAGTGTTTACACGGTGTTTGTTAGTTACCCAATATTTACATAACAAGAGGCGGGGTGACAGAAGTTGAGAACAAGAAAAAAAAATTGTCAGCGCAAAGAGTGTGCTCTCTTTGTAGTGAATAATTACTTTCCGAAAATAAAAAGAAGACAATACTAAGTAGATTTTTAAATGTTTGTTGCAATGGAAGATTACAATTAGAGTTTATTGGTTTGTGGACTTATGCCATCGCTCACGTTAAAAAAAAAGCAATCCCAGGAAAAAAAAACTGACAGAATTACTCTGGGAATTATTTTTTTTGTGTATGTTTTACGTCTTTTTTTTTTTTTTTGTTATTTTTTTGTACTTTGTCATTCTACACAAGTTTGATCAGCAAAACATGAGCAATGGCGTATGTCCACAAACCAATAAATTATAATATTAGGTAGCGTATCCAAGGCGGTAAGGACGATCAACAGACACATCACCACCTCTGCGTGCAGTAAACTGAACTGGCACGCAGTCCATCCTGTCCTAATCACGCCTCTGGCGCCTTTCAGCGGCAACCCTATAACTTTATGACATAATAATGAAGATGAATAATGTTGCGGGTCTGTCAGATGCTTTCAATATACTGCAACGGAATTTCCCTGCTTAAAATATGACTGTTAAAACGCTCGTTTAGGTGTTTTCAACTTCATGAAAGAAACATTAAAAAATGCGGAACATATAAACCCGCCACTAAGACATTCTTAAACACAAAAATCTGGCGTGTTTGTTAAATTACAGGCAATAATGAAGCTCTACAGACGCAATGGCGACCCGCGCTTGCAGCGTCCTCAAGAGTTCGTGGACTAGGCGCGTGAGACGTGGTGTAACGTGGTACGGAAAGTACTTTTTCTTGTACGTATAACTATTAAAAATGTTTTCAATGCGTTTATCTACGAAACGAAGACACTTATAACTGTGTCCCCACGATTTTATAAATGCCATCCGCTAATTAAAAACATGATTTACAAGCTCTTCGAAAGTACTATAAATGACTTTTTCACGTTACTGTAGCTGAGAAAATATCAACCGTAATCGGAAAACTAAATCATAGAAACCTGTATTCGAAATTACCTCAGACTTTCCACAAATAAAAGTAATATAGGGTCATCGCTTGAAGTCCCATTGAAAAACGATTTCTACCAAAAGACTGCGCGCTAGTTTAGTCCTTCGCACCTAGAGGCGATGAGGTGTTTGACGGACGTGTTATATTCGACTTATAGACAATCCCGTTTCCGTGTCTCATACGTAAAAAAAGCTAGTGTTTAATAACTCTTAAGAATTAGTGGACCTGGTGTGTTATACGTGCTGTAACGTGCAACGTAGTCTTTTTTAATGTATTACTACAAAAAATTTTCTTATACGTTTATCTACGAAAAGAAGGCACACTTCAAATTGTGTCCTTATGGTTTTAAAAATGCCATCCACTAATTAAAAACATGATTTCCAAGCTCCTCAAAAGTGCTCAAATTGACTTTTTCACGTTGCTGTAGCTGAGAAAATATCAATCGTAATCGTAAAACAAAATCATATAAATCTGTACTAGACTTTACCACAGATGTTCCAGAAGTAAAATAACAGGGTTATCGTATAAAGTCCCATTGAAAAAGACTTACTACGAAAAACACTACACGCTAGTTCAGTACCCCTCACCTAGAGGCAATGAGGTATTTGACGAACGTGTTATATTCGACTTATCGCCCTCCCTGTTTACGTGCCTCAAACGTAAAAATAAAGCTACGGTCCAATACCTCTTAAAACCCCGTTTTAAAAAGCTCACGAACTAGATAAGCGTAAAGTTTCACAGTCATGTGACGAGGTTTTGGCCATCACCATAATTGTAGTCAATGCCTGTAATGTTGTTCCGGGTTTTAAGATGACGGGAAAAGAGAAAAGAAAGTACACATTTCAAACTTGTTAAATATTTGCTAAATACTATCCACAGCACATTCTTTACATGTTAATTTTACTAATAATACATATAATATACGTTTCACACTTTTTTTTTTGTCATTTGGTGATTTTCGTCTGCTGACATCAGTTTACGCTGCTCGAGAGCAGCATAAGTATGGTGTTAACCGAGAACATATCAGGTGAACATTTGATGACGAATAAACTTCACTTGGGTTATGATTTGAAAATCTCAAGCTGAAATTTTGTCTTACCTGCCGTGTAGTACTGAGCTTTGAAAACGCATTTCATGTACACAAGTAAAGCATAATTATATAACAGTTCAAAAATTAGGTAAGGCAATGTAAGGTAAGTAGGCTTTACGTCTCGTCGACAGCGAGGTCATTATAGACGGTGACATACAATATGGAACAATGACAGGAGCTGGGAGAGAAGTCAGCCATGGCCTTCGTTAAAGAACCTTCCCAGCATTCGCCTAGAGGTTTATTGGGAAACTATGGGAAACTGAACTCAGGATGGCAGGAGCCGGGGATCGAACCCAGGTCCTCCCGAATGTGAGTCCGACGTGTTACCGTAGTGCCACCTCGCTTTGTAGTTCAGAAATAAGTTTTTTATTATAATTATTACTTGCTTTTTTAATGAAAACATTTTACGAAAAAAAGAGGTTTTGAGATATTGGGATTTACATATTTTGTTACTGTATATCAGAAAAAAAAATGAAGTTGGTTACAAAATGCCAATTCTGTGTGCTGAATTTAGTAACGCTGTAAAATATTTACTGAAGTCCCTCAGAAATTAATAAATAAAACTATCTGTAAATCTATGTATGTTTACGTGCAAAGATGTTTCACTACATATAAAATATTCTCCTGGTATTTATTGTTTGAGTGACTTTACACAAGAGAGGGAAAATACTACAAAATACGACGGCTTATTTTTAAACAACTTCGTGGAAAAGTCTCATAGTTGTAAGTGCCTGTCTTCGGGAAAGCTCGTCAATTGGCCCTTGACTTATGTGACACCTCCTGGAAAGCGTTGATCCAATAGAAATGAAGCAACTAAATGCTTGCCCTGATATGTCAAATTACAGTGTCAGCTAGCAGCCAATGGGCAGCTACTGTATGCTTGAGCACACAGATATTCTTGGAGGCTAGTCTGCAGGTCAGTTTTACAGTCTATACTTGTGCGAAAAAAAAACAGTACTTTCTTTACTGTAAATAACTGATACACTACGAATAGAAGCACTAGAAAATCGCGGGAAAAATTAACTGTTTTCTAGAGTACATTTAGCTTGCTATGTGTTACAATGAAGGTTTTGTGTCGATACTAGCTATTTAGAGATGATGGTTAGTGAAGGTGATTTATCGCGAGAATGTTTTCTGCCAGCGTATTCTGCAAATCAGTGTATCGTCCTGCGTCATGTATAGGGCCCGGTAGTTTTCGCGAAAAGATTTTTGCAGCACTTTGTGTCAGTGCCTTACGTGCGCACCTGCATCTCTGCTTTGTTGTCAGGGATTGGAAGCCTTAACAAACAACGTCTGGAGTTTAAACCAGCAAATCACAGACGTGTTGAGTCACAGTTATCCATGTTCTGATTGGCACAGTCAAATGAATACTAAACCTGCACAAAAACACTGCCAATAATCATGAAGTTGAGCTGCAGGTATGCACGTAAGACACTGAACGAAAGTGGGGCAAAAATCTTTTCTCGAAAATTACTGGGCCCTAGTCATGTATTGTTGGCCGACGATTATGTGGCAGAGTCTAGTTGTTTACAGACGAATCACAGACGTCCAGAAGTAATGTACCAGAGTTATCATTGGCCCAGTCAAATAGGGACTCGCCAGTAACGAAATAAAAGCGTAAGAAATGAATACATTACATTGACGCCTAGCAAACAGTAAACTATTCCTGCGATAAATCACCTTCTCTAATGATGGTATATCGCGGAAATATGTTGTGGCAACATACCCATGAAAACACTGTGGTTTCTTGAGACATGTATGATTGGGTGATATGTGTTTGACAGAACATAGCTGTCTGCGTATCAACAACTGGTAACAAATATGACAATAGCGGGATTCTTATTAGCTTATTAAAATTGGGCAACAGCTCTACGTACAAGCGAAAGCCAGTAATATTTTCATAAGCTGAACGAACGTTGAAATCCAGCAAATAGTCAAGTTTTTTCCGCGATAAATCATCGTCTCTAGCTATCATTTATTTGAAGTACGTTTCTCTCTGCAACAGGCCTAGTTAGAATTGTTCAGATTAAACACAAAACGTTTGTTATTTGTTCCAAAACTGTTCACTACGAGCCACAAATTTTATCGTCCATTAATTAGAACCTGGAAGTTTTCGGGGATAAAATTTTACACCACTTTGTTTCAGTGTCTTACGTGTGCACCTGCATCTTTCATTCGTGGTAAATGTTTGGGTGTTTAAACTATCAACGTCTTGGGTTCTACCCATCAATCACATACGTGTGGGGTCGCAGTAACCTGGTTCTGATTGGCACATTCAAATGACAGATTTCTCTGGACAGATTCACACCACCATTAACCACGAAGTAGCGCTGTATATGTCCACCACTGGAACAAAGTGGTGCAAAATATTATTGCGAAATCTTCCAGGCTCTACCAATGTGAGTACGATAAATATACTAGGTACGTTGACTTTAAATATTTTCGCTGTTTATCAGTTTCCTTTACTATGAAATAAAGTCATTACACAGCGGTGAGAAGATTCTGTGAAGTCAGTTGGCCAAATGAAGGTAAATTCTACTATATATTGGGAGAATAAACGTGTTTTTTTTTTACGGGAGAGTTTGTAACAGGGGAAAATGCAGCCGCTAAGTGCTGGTATTGCTAACGGGTCTTGCAAAATATTAAACCGTACTAAAATTGCATTTAACTAGACTTCGCAAAGAGAGAAGCCATTTAATTTAATTATAAAGAGAAAAACAAACCAATCTTGGCTTCCAAAATTTCAACTTCACGTAACTTAAAATTCACGAAATCTGTGTGACTGGTCAGTTTACTCCTCAAGCTCAAGCGGCAGAAATTGTTCCTGTGCCAAACTTTTAAATTTTATCTTCCCAACTTGTAGAATTAACCTTAACCGAGTGAACGAGCAATTATCGAGTGAGTGCTGGAAGTAAAGTAAGTAGACCGGCGGGAAGGAAGTCTTGCAGACGAGGCGCACTCACCACGTCGCCATAGCTACGCAAACATCCTGCGAGGAGGCAACTTGCCAATGTGTATCGATTGTGGCGCGTGACGAAGCAAACATAATGTCGCCGACGACGAAGCCTGAAAGACGTCGTCGCGAAGAGGAAGGGTGTGGGGCGCTGATGCCGGAACCCCTCTGCCAACCCATCCCCTTCGTCGATCAGTTTTTAGTTCGCTTCCTCCTGGAGAAACACACACACCTCCTTGCCAAGATTCTTCCACCGAAAGACGTACCCCGGTGTGGCGAGCTTCGTAGGTCCGTGCTTGCCGACTTCTAGTATCAACGACGAACATAATGTCCAGGTGTCAGTACCGTATCCGAGACGTGGATGCATTTTTCACCCTAAAAGTCGTTTACGCTTCCATTACATAGAAGAAAACACGTCCTCACTTGTGGCAAATATGTGCGTCGGCATGTAATCTGTCTCGTGATATTATTTGTATCTTTACGGACGAAGAACGCACACCTGCCAGTGACTCAGAGCTGGTGCGCAGACACTTTAGAACCCCGCAGCAGAAAATTTTACCACACAATTGCTGACGTTCATTTGCAAGAGACCGGCAGATTTCTCGTTATTATCTCACAGCAGACTGGACTCCAAGTTACTGTGTGCCCATGTAACGTCTGCGATTGGCCGAGAGTTTGCGTGGCGTGCCTTGAAGGACTTGTCAACAAATGATGTAAGGTCAGCCTGTAATGCAGGCACGCAAAGACACGAAGGACAGGAGCCAATAACATCACGGAGTGTATTCGGGTGAATACAGGCCAGTGAAGTCTAGCCTGTCGCAAATTTTAGGTCTCCAGAGTTTGTACAGTATTATCAGTGGCGTGCTTGAAACCCAAACATGCAAGTATACCGTCATAACGTCAGTGAACCTCCGCCTCTTGCCTAAACGCAGTTAGTGGGGGCTTAAGTCTCACTGGGTCTGCTTTATTATTAGAGACCCGGAAATGACGCTAATTCGTCTGAGAAGACGTTAGATATCAAACTCCTGTACTCATTATTTACGATCGCGATTGGGTCAGTGTTAATGAAATTGTTACTTGAGGACTGTGAACCATTAGCAGACCTACATGAAAACACCAGTGGCGTATCGTGGTCGCGTTCCAAGGCATGCGGTGCTAAGCAGTGACTATACTCAACACCCAATTCTTTGTAGGAACATTAGACGTGTAGGGAGCAAGTACACTCTTCTTCCAGTAGCGTACAAGAGACAAGGAACATGTACTCCGATAATACACCTCGGTCTACACAACACATATTTATTGGATATGACAAGTAGGCACACTGAGTCCACGTGCTCAAAGTGTGTCGGAGCTTATACTGCATGCCTTGGAACACGACCACGATACGCCACTGATTGTCACGTGTACAATTAGCCACTCACTGGACCAGCAGTCAATGTACAAGAAGCGAAAGGTAGAATGTACACAGGATTGTAGAGTCCAGCCGATGGGGCGTTGAACCTGCGAAAATTCCGTATCTCTACTCAGTATTGTCACTCAGAAGACAAGATAGGTCGTGATATGTAGAGAGGATCCAAATCACGAATCCCTAGACGTGCGGCTCATAGCTAGCCGACTACAGCCTCTCAGCCTTGGGCATCATGAGCAGGGAGAGAACGCCAACTTCTATTAGGCCTACTGATCTAAATAATTCACATTAGTTCTCAGCAATTTAAGTGTCGCCGCGTACTGGCTGCCAGAGACTTTTGATACCAGCCACCAGCCTCGCGTATGTTGGACTCCTGCATACATATTACGACGGGCTTTCTGTTAGCCTGACTGCCGGATAGCAGAGCAGCTGCCTTACGCTTACTGGCAGTAGAATCCCTCCTCCCCCCTGTTGCTGCCAGTGAAGCCATTTTAGTGGCGAATGCGACTGAGTTCGCCGTCCTACCGACAATTTCCCTTCTGAATTCCTGTATATTCTGTGATGAGGTACTGCCTGACCGCCTCAGGCTGGAATTGTGCTCAATGCATGCTAACCTCGTCACTCAACATAACCGGTATCGAAAATTTAACCCTAACAATTACTGCAGAGCAATTTTAATAAAAACTTTTTTTTATATTTTAGAACAGTTGCGAAGCGCGGTGTCTTTCAAATGGAGCAATATTAGACCTGACCATACACTATGAGCATGTGGCATTAACATTCCTTCATCAAATAGTGTATTTTCTTAGTACTGAAGTCATGTTACAGTTGGAGAGACTACTGATACTTTGGGGAAAGGAATTTTCACCTAATTCAATTACCTGTATATTAGAAACCACTGTCCCGTGCATACTGAAGTTCCGATTATTTGCCCATTAGCTGCTACTCACAGGAACATTAAATAATGAACGAAGTGAACAAATTTTGATCATCGCCTGAATCTAGGTCTTTAGCGCTGGTGAGGGATGACATGATGTATGTAGCAACGCCGGAATGAAAGGGCGGGGGGAAGTGGGAGAGCCCCGAGAAAATCCGCCGACGAGCGGCATCGTCCGGCACGATTTCCGCATGCGAAAATCCGAGGAACGGCTTCGCCGAGAAGCAAACCCTGATCGCCTTGGTGGGAGGACAATGAACGAATAGACTAGGCTTCTTGAGTATGTATACAACAGTAGTTTATAACATGCAGATGATTGAACTTGAGGATTTTTCCTTCATATGCCGATTGCCTTGGAGCACACCCAGGCTTCGCTACTGGTTTACGACAAAAATTCTCTTTGCTGCAGAGCTACGTGGAAGAGACTGATTATAAACGAAAATGTTCTTCGCCGCAACAAAATTTGTTACGTGGCAAATAAATGGCTTGTACAGTACACACACATGCGTGCATACACGTACACCAAGGTATCATTAGTAGAGATCTGAAAATTTCACATTTTTTTTAGCACAAGCTATAATTCAAACAACCGTACCTTCGGATCAATTTTAGGATTGGCCCTTGACTCATTTGACACACCCTGGAAGGTATTGAGCTGGTATAAAGAAACGACAGGCCTAGTCATGTGATGTCACTGTGTCAGCAAATAACCAATGAACGGCTGCTGTCTGGTTGAGAACCCAGATATTCTTGGAGACCAGCCTATAAGTCGATAAACCGGCGACTTTTTTCGGTCTCTAACCATTAGTTGCTAGAAAATGTAAAATAGGACGGAAGAAGGGTAGAACTGCTATATATCATCTAAGGAAGTTGAAGAATTATTCTTAGAGACATGAACTTTTCGCGAAAAGAATTTTGCCCCACTTTGTTCCAGTACCTTATGTGCATGTCTGCAGTTCTGCTTCATAGATATTGGCAGCGTGTTTGAACTGTGACGTTTCTCATTTGACTGTACCAATCACAATAAGGTTACTGTAACACCACACGTCTGCGATTTGCGTGTAAAACCCCACGACACACGAATGTCAAAACATCCAATCTCTGACCGTGAAGTAAGTCTGCAGACGTGCACACAAGTCACTGACACAAAGTGCGAGGCAAATTTCTTTTCGCGAAAAGTTCATGTCTCTAATTATTCTTATTCAAGACACATAATGCTCTATTAATGATAAAATGGAATTCTTCACTCTTAAGGCACTATACTTATTCGGAACCCAAGCCTCAATAAACAATAAAAACACAACTTGACTCATATTTCCCCAAGGAAAAAAAATGTGACCATTCTATATATACAAGTAAATGCCTAAGCATAACGCAACGAGAGAACCAACTCCCCAAAGTTGATTGTATTGTTTATTTATTTACATCCGCGAGTTTACTGTTTAAGATGTTTGCCACAAGTCTCAGATGATCTTCAGTCATTCATTCGATGTTTTTAATGGAATTGTTTTTAAGAAACAGTTTCACATTTCAGCTGATATGGTGTGCAACGATAGAGACGTGAAATAATCAGGTATCTCAAACAAACAGGAACGATTTTTGTTTGTTTGTAACCTAGGCAACTGAAAGAAACTGTTTATACTGAAACGCTTATAAGTTAAGTTAGGAAAAGCCATGTTGATAAATAAATAACAGTTCTCGACTTCTCCACTGATGTTAACTATTGGCGTGTCGAAAATTACTGACAATCACCGGATTTGTATTTACTGCATTTACTGCCTCATTTACACGTATCTCTTGTGACAGGAGATATGGCTCTTGTAAGAAAATAAAAAATGATTAAATCTGTCAATATTTTTTTTTAAATGTTCATATTAAAAAACTAAACTTTACTTTGCCAACACATCTGTCCTCACACGAAATTTGTTGTTAAATTTAACAAATAAGTAGCTTTGGCAGAGAAGACAATAAAAAAACTAGACGAAACAATCCGACTTAATTCAAGAACAAAAAAACATTCGTCTTTATCTATCTAAACTTTCCAACATGAACTTTAATGATAATATTTTGGATCAATGTTACAGCAGCAATGCAAATTATTAACCAGATTGTTGAGTTAAACTCGAGTTTGTTTTTGCTAGTGAGATATCAAATCAACAAATAAATTCAAGTTCCACAAAATTAAAGGTTTTTAATGTTAGGCATCTTAGGTAAGTTGTTTTATACTGACGTAAATCAATTGGGTTCACTTTACTTGCCTGCTAAACAGGCACGCAAACTACTAACTGTGTCGCTAATTTACTAATTTAATAATTAAGAAAATTTGTTTAGTTTAAAAGAATATATGTTTAATCTTTCCCACCGTTGACTAACCTAAATATTTTATCGCAGAATTAAAGAAAATAACGTCAATTACAATGATGTTCAGTCTTTCGTCCTTACACTACTATGTTCCTACATTTATTTGGCATTTTTAGTCCGTATGATGGTCGGCATCTTATAATGACTTCTTAATAAACAGTGTGTAATACGTTTGCGTCTGTTACACTTTTGAACCAACCATTACGAGCATATCACTTTTAACTAAGTAAACACTGTGAGGTAACTACAATTCCGCGGCCCCTGAAGATTTAAAAATCTGGTCCTTGTCTGTTAGACACTCCTTTGTCGTTATTTGGTTTTCATTTAATACTGACTACATTCCTATTTTGGAATTATTTTGTGTACTTATTTATTGCATGTATTATATTCGATCAGTGGCGGCTGGAGTGTTGTTGGCAGGTAAGGCACAAGTTGCCGAGTACTATACACTGCTGTGAATTCGCCGCCGTATGCCAATGACCATGAAATATCTACTGACTACTTATTGTGTAGTGACCAGTCAGTAATAAGCGGCACCTACATACCAGCGTGTCAGTGGTTAGCGTCAACTAGCGCACAACACTATACAGTTTCTTACAACTTGTGTCGTCCCTGGCAACAACCCTAGAGCCGCCACTGTATTTTATGCATTGTCTTGAGTACAATCATTTCTGTCATTCTCATTCTGTTCGTTTTTGTTGTCCTCGTTGTCTTGTCCAGCATTGCTGCTATTTTTATGCATCTTGTTTGGTCATTGTCTCCTTGACTTTGTTCGCTTTTTGGTTTCCGTTATGTACCGACTGCATTCCTATTTCGGCAATATTTGTACGTTTGTTGACTATAGCCATTACTGGCGTCTTAGATTTGTTTAATCGTTTTTTAGGCCACGGTCACAGTAGAGGTCAAACCTGTTCAGTTAAATGCATTCGGCAGCCATGTTTAACCGTGTTTAAAGCTTAAACACGTTTGCGGTTACGCGACTATAAACTCAATGAACTTTCTAACCTCAACAAACTTGGAACCTGAAATGTACCATGTTTAATTATTATCACATTTGAACTCAAAATTCATGACTTTTTAATTATCATATCGCATCTGCCTGGAATGTTGCTGTTTGTGTAAAGTGGATATAATCATTTTACTCCTAAAAGTTAATTCAATTTAACGAGTGCGAAGTGTCGGAGCAAAAAGCAGCCATATTTGTTACACAAATCGTTACTCCAAGCAGCCAATAGGAGAGAAGCATTGAAGATATGTCGTTCGAATTTACATATGAAAGCAGTTTACTTTGAACGAGAAGAGAATGCGAAGTGAACTAGTTCGTAGCTCAGGTAACCGCTTCATAAAACCGAACATGTTTAAGTGAAGTAGTTCTGCAGCCAGTGTGACCGCGGCCTTACATTCATTTTTCCGTGCTTATTCATTTCATGTAACTGTGGTCTGTCTGCCACTTAGCAACATTCACTAGCAATGACGTTTATCGAAGAACCACCGATTATCGCGACTTTACTTCTGCAACAACTTGTTTTAATACCTAACGTGCACGTCTGCAGTTCTGCTTCACTGTTATTGGCTAAATGTTTTCGTGGGAAGACGTCTCTTATTTGACCGTACCAATCAAAATAAGGTTACTGAGATGCCACACGTCTATGAACTGCAGTAAAATGTTAATACGCATGAGAGTTAAAAATATCCAATCACTTACCATGAAGCACAACTACAGATATGCACGTAAGACAGTGATAAAAATACGGCACAGAAATAATTTCACCAAAATAGTGGTCCATAAGTTTATTAAAAATTTAACTTTAAATTGTAATATTAATTTTTCATATAATTTGTACAAACACATTCAAGGCAAGACGGGAAAAATTCGCGTGTTGACTGACCTGTATGCTAGCCTCCAAGAACATGTGTGTATTCAAGCAGACATTATCTGCTCACTGGCTGCTCGAAGACGCAGTGATATGGGCCTGCATTCAGTTGCTTCTGTACTATTGGCTAAGCTACTTTCAGGAAGTGTCAAATAAGTCACGGGCCAATTGCGAAAGCGGCACGAACTTACAGTTGCTGGAATTCTAGCTTGGAGCCAAAAGAAATCGCGAATTTTTCAGGTCTCTATCGAAAACCGTAATTTTGTGTTTTGGAGTAATTATGTATCAGTTCTTTCTGTATTTTCGCAGAGAAATTTCCTGTGCAATCTAGAGTGGTGATTGGCGCGCCTGCAAAATACACAAATTCATCCGCGTTCTACTCTTGAACGTCCTTGTTTGCGCGAAATACAATAAAGTCAAAATGTGTTTCAACAACAAGCTCTGGCTGCTTTCTACATATCTGGCTAGTGTGGTCGCGTGAGCCCCATGCCACTCAGAACTGCTCGCAGGAAATACGTTATGTTGGTGGAGTTCTCTCTCTCTCTCTCTCTCTCTCTCTCTCTCTCTCTCTCTCTCTCTCTCTCTCTCTCTCTCTCTGTCTCGTCTGCTTCAGTACTGAATGACGAAACCCACTCTCTGATAATGTGCCTCGCGTGGAATAAACACCCCGGCTATTTTTGGCAGGTCTTTCGCCGCTGTACGACTGCCCGCTGCTGCGTAGCGAGTGAGTTCGTATATTGGCGTTGCTTGCACCGAGCATCATAAATATCACTCTTCAATTTGAAGTGAAACAACTGCATAAAAACCTAAATATACTACTGTCAATTTATACTCGTGCTGGATTTACAATAGTACAACTAACAGCGTCGAGACTTCTGTGACGTCAACACGACAAAGCTGAAAAATTGAATGTAATATTATGATCATACGTTGGTGAAACTGTTGAGTTTGTAGTAAATTGTATCAATTTATTTTACGAAAGATTAGCCATTGTTATTTTAAGAAATTCATTACCTCAATAAGCAAACGTTTAAACGTGACTTTATATTCAAATTTGTGAATGTCAATGGGTATTTGAAATACATTACAAAGAAAATGAGAAAAAATTTAAATAATTGTAAAATATCTATGTTGTACTAAAGATACCATTTAGAACCAAATTTTTGTTTAGATTGTCACGTGGCAGACGAACTAGTGTACGCAATAACGAGACGATTCAGTTTCGTATCGCGCCATTCGCGTCGAGTTCGGTACGCTATTGTATATAAATATAATACACACGTAATTGTTAGGAACTTGCAAAATTAGCTTTATTATTTGATGACAAACTAGATTACGCTGCTCTGTACATACTTGAGCACAATTTCTGCTTACCAATGGCAAGAAGTTTTCGAGAAAATTATTTGGACCACTTTGTTTCAGTGCCCTATGTGGCCATCTACAGGCATGCTTCGAGGTCACTGATTGCATGGTTTAACTCCTAGAGTCTGGGTTTTCTATTCGCAAATCGCTGTGAACCTTATTTTGATTGGCATGGTCAAATGAAGGACGACTCTGCACAAATACACATGACTAGAGCCACGATTTTATGGCGAAAAGATTTTTGCAACATTTGGTTTCGGTGCGTCATGTGCACACCTGCAGCTCTGCTACATCGTCTGGGGTTGGATGATTTTACTCCCACTTGCCTTGGCAAATTATACACGTACAGACTCACAATAATCTTATTCTGATTGGTGCAGTCAAATGAGAAACGTGTCTGAACAATGACACGCTGCCAATAACCTTGAAACAGAACTGTCGTTGTGCATGTGAGTCACTGAAACAATGTGGGGAAAAAATCTTTTCGCGACAAAATCGTGGCCCTACACATGACATAGCTAGAGATGATGGTCTATCGCGAAATATTTTTGTACCAGCATACCCTTTAAAACACTGTAGTTTATTGCAACACATATGGCTGGGTGATATACGTCTGGCACTACGCAGCTGTCTGCAGACCAATAACAGGCACAAAATATTACAATAGCGGGAGTCTTATTGCCCCAGTCAAATAGGGCAACAGCTCCATGTACAAGCCAAAGTCTGTAATCTTCTGGTAAGCTGAATGTGCGTTGAAACTCAGCAAACAGTCAAGTTTTCTCGCGATAAACCATCATATATAGACATAGCCAATAAGTAGGGAAAGTATAATTCGCGAGTTCAATTATCGACGTGTTAGAATCCAATGTCCTATGCATATTCAAGCCTCAGCTGTTCATTCGCGAATTTTTCAAGTTCCTACCAGTAACTAGGGAAAGGAATAATTCACGAGTTCAACGACAGGCATTGTCCTATTTATTCACAAGCCCCGACCATTTGTCCACTAGCTGCTACTCACTGGACAATGAACGAATGAACGGGCTTGAGTGTGCATAGGCCAGGGGATTATAACACGTTGGTCATTGGACACGCGAATTATACCTTCTCCTACCAATAACCATGAAGCAGAACTGCTTATTGCACGCACTGAAAGAAAGTGGTGCGAAAACTTCCTGTCTCTAGTGATAGCATTGGCCACGAGCCTCTACGTACTCACATTCACGGCTGTGACCGCTCTCCACGTGGTACTTCTCTTTGCCTTTTTTTACTGGTCAGGTGCTTTCTACACGGCAAACAGCGAAATTGTTGGCCAATAAGTGAAGTCGGACACGCCTTCAGACATTTAGAATCCTAGTCTGCTGGCAGAAAATATCGCGAATTTTGCATGTCTGCAGTAATATTTCATAAATTCGTCGTTTAATAGTACAACCAAGCATATTTTGACTATCATGATTACGTTTGTGGCCAAATCAGTTGCAAAGTCATAAAATACTACACAACTGAAAATCGTTTACATTTAAATGTTCTAACTTAGGGCTACTTCATACAAAAAAACTTAGAATTTTTTTTTCATGAAAACAATATTTAATCCATTGCTGATAACGTATTGTTTTCGAACTCAAAGGCACGTCTTTCTGTTTCAGATATGTACGGTAGCGTGCTATCCAGGTAGTTCGGTTTTAAAGAAAGAGTAAAGATTAATGCTGAAAAATATTTTAACTTAGTTATTACGCTTGACCAATTTGTCAAATATAATTGCCTTCACGCGTATAGTTCACATGCTCGACTACAGTCTATGAGTGAGTGAGTGAAGTTTTGGTCAGCGCTTAGTTAAAGACGCCTCATACAACGTGCTTCGAATAAGTTTTTAACCGACTTAAAAAAAGAGGAGGTTCTCAATTAGGGTGCTTATTTATGTTTGTTACCTCAGAACTCCGTCATTTATTAACGGATTTGGATTTTTTTTTTTTGGTTGGAAAAGGGATATTTTCAAGGGGTCCTATTTCAATTTCATTGCCATTGGATCCTCGATTTCGAAGGTACACCAGGGAACTCCTCAAACGCGAATAGGAAATATGTATTGATTGATATATTGGTAGGTTTACGACAGTCCAAGACTAGGTAGGTACGTACAGTACGTTAACTATGGTCAAGGACGGTCTGGACTGACTTGGACTGCGAAGGCACAACGGAACTTCTTGACGACAAACAGCACGAATGTGGAAGGTAGGTACCGGAACTCCGTAAAGATCAAGGAAAAAAATTAACAAAAAAAAACACCTAATTAAAAAAAATTTACTCTAAAAAATACACTAAAAAGTAAAAAATAAACGTTATTTTTATGCTACTTAGAACACAGCCAATTTATTAGGACAATAATGTACAGTTATTGTTATTTTTGGAGCAGATGCCAGCCAAGCTTAACAAGCGTGTAACTAAGTAGCGTACATTTAATTTAATGAAATGTAACGTTGACTGTGACTAAGCATTTCTTAATCGACACAAAGACAGAAGCCGCGCGGTGTTGAACAGCACGGGGCGCAATGGCGGGCGTATACGGCGAGGTTGGGAGGGGAGCAACTTGAGTGAGCGACCAGAATGTGGGCAGACGCGTGAGGCAGACGTCGTTGACAGTTCTGTCCTATATATAAATTTTCGATGCGTTTGTCTGCTATAAGTTTTCTTTGATCGTATTCGATTGTGATTTCTTGATGCTTAGATTCGCCTCAAGGTATTTAGATTTGTTTTGCACGACATCTGTGTTTATTTGTAAACGATTTTTACGGTGTCGCTTTAAGGCCATGAAGGATCTTTCATTTATTTCAAACAATTGCAAATAACTGGAATATTTTTTAATCGAATGCTTTGAAAAAATTCGAGACTGTGTACAGTCACGCGATATACAATTTTGCCAGAGCGTTTTTGTAAAATAATGTACCGTTTGCAATAAAAAATTTATTTTGCTTCATTTTGGCTGATTTTGACCACAACATATGTGCTATTTCAGGGGCGAAAATTTGAAAAATCCGTTTGGTGTATTGCAACAGAAAATTTTGGTTACAAACAATGATGTGTAAGTGTTAAACCTGCCTGAATGAATTTTTGATACATGAATTAATTTGCATTAAAAAAATATTTTTGAAACCACTGGAAAACTAAAGAGCGAGGCCTTAAATACCTGTTCTGTGTATTTTTGTGAATGGGTTTATTTAGGTTTATTTGAAATTGAGATATCGCTTTAGGCAGTTGTGTTTATTTGAATTAGGTATTGCTACACTATCGAATTAACGTAACTTAAATTTTTTTGTCAATATAAGAAATATTTTAATATTCCTTAAAAGCTTGGCTGGCACCTACTCCTGAAATAGCAATAGTTGTATATTATTGTCATAAAATATTATTGTATTCTAAGTAGTGGAAAAAGAACGTATTTATTTTTACTTTTAGTGCATTTTTTCAGAGTAGATTTTTTGTAGTCGGTGTTGTTTTTTGTTAGAAATTGTTCAATTTTACGAAATTATTCCACATGTGCCAGTGTACGAAATTAAATTGTTAAAGACACCGTGCTCATTAAACTCGATGTTTCAGAGTCATCCAATGCATCTTAAAAAAACAGCCTTTTCAGACTGCCGTACTTCACAATATACTAACCGGTTGTATACGAAACTCAGATAGAATTGTGCACTGAACTTTGCTACAAGCTTTCCACCAATAAATTTGCACTGTTACCTCTTAACATCCCACATGAAAAGGATCTGCATGAATCCTGCATGCTTGTTCAGCGCTTGGATAGTTGTGGTAATGCGGCATTTGAAGCGCGGCTCAAGGTCGTTCTTATGGCTCCATCCCTCTAGCACGCAGGTAGGCGGCGCTCTTAACAGTAAATTTTTTTTAGGAATAATGAGAAATGACAAGATGAGAGTATGGAGCAGCGCCGGAAAACTGTAGACCAACGAAAAATTGCGTCAACAAACGGCATCGTCCGGCACGATTTTCCAATGTGAAAATCCGCATCGACTTTAACCCGGATCGCCTTGGTGGGAGGCGAGTACCGTATTCAACTACATCAACTACTGCCATGTCACCATTGTTGCTATAGGTAATAAACAACTATTCTGAATAACTCAGGTCGTAAGAGATAAAGTTATATGAAACTCTCCGAATGATTTGAGACCACGGTACGGTAACACCACATAAATACCGTAATTGGTTACTCCTTAGCAATTTCTTGCAATACCTAGCATACCCCTTCCATTACACACACACACACACACACACACACACACACACACACACAACCACACCCCCAACAAACTTTCTCGACAAGGACTATTGCAATCACTACGTCATGGATAAAATTGCAAATAAACTGGGAAAAATTGAAATAATATAAACATGTATGCCCGTCGTACTTAAGGTTAGTATGCAGGTGCAAGGAACTATTTACAATTACTTTTTTCATTTGTTACGCGGCAGACGAGCTAGTGTTCGCAATAACTATAATTTTACTAAACTCTCTTCAGGAAATAACTAGGGCGATTACATCTATCTACAGATGCCCTCTAAATCACGTCGCTGTATAGTGTCGTCGTTGGAAAGTATAACATACGGCCATAAACATGATTGTGCATCTCCTTTCCACAAAATGTTATGTGTGTATATATGTATATATATATGTATATGTATATATATATATATGTGTGTATATATATATATATATATATATATATATATATATATATATATATATATATAGTGACATAACACAGAACCCCAGGTTAACTCGGTCAGTTATGTAAAGAGACCTACTCGACTGTTTTATTTATGTCAAGCTTTGTTTTTTTTTTCAGTAGGTATGTTAGACGGGAATTGTGTTATATATTGATTTTAAAGATAATTTTTTTTAACAGTAGTGAAGTGTGGTATAGAGTGCGCCATACACTAAGACTTTGGGCTAGGAGAAACTGATTCTGAGAAACGCTCAGAATATATAGCTGAACTGTTGCATAAATAATGCTGTAGTGAACGGACATGTTAAAGATAGTTCCAGTATTTTCGGCGATGATTTTGCAATCACGATGCCAGAGACGTTGCGATGGAGCTAATGTGAGGCTTCAGTAGCTGAGGATCAACGAGGGAGCACCATATTTTCAGGTTTTCCACTTCAAAGGAAGGTGACTGGTGTCATCACTATTTCCAGCTACCAAGTTCCAGCCAGCTCTATAATTCTTTGCAGTGCAGCTGATTGGAAAATAAATGAACCATCAGTTCATTTATATTCATTTGTTTTATTTTCTTTTAACTATATTTGTCTAAGACAGTAATTTGTAAATGGGCAGCTATTTAAGGGTTGCTAAGAACACCCACACGAGCCCGACCTTTAACGTAACAAGGCTGATATTTTCTTAAGTATTTTTTTGTTTGTCCTGTTCACACACAAACCCCTTTTAACCGCTCCTGGGTACTTAGTGGGTGAAGGTGCACGAAGTACATATTACAGGTGTAAACACAATTCCCGAACCTATAATTGTTTTATTGTATGAGATTTGTGATTTGAACGTAAACATTATAATGCTAATAAAAACAACTGAGATATGTTAAGATCAGACCAAATTTTACCTTAAATTGCTAGAAAGTCCATTTAACACAACAGATTATTCACTAAGCTAGTCTGGCGCCCATTCTTTTATTTTATTTTATTGGAGGTGAATTAACATAGTTTGCTTCACGACGTGAGGCTAAAAAGAAAACTGTTAAGACCACAGCTGTCGCAACAACGTGGGGCACGAGAGAAACATTAAAAATTTGGTCAAAATTTAGTTTCTTTTGCTGTATAATAAATGCATGTACGTGGCAATGTCATTGAAAGGTCACGTTTAAAAAAAACTGAGCTAGACTGAGAGCATAGAATAATGCATTCACGACGCTAAAAGTAATTGTACGTGAACTAAGAGGTTTTAAGATCACCAAAATAGAGGTTTGCAGTTATAGTAAAGAAAAAAAAAACAGATACAATTTTTGAAATAAAACACGCGGTGTAAACAAAGAGAAGTGAAAGTATATAGGTTTTGTTCGTACATACTTTATTACGTTTTATCCCCAGAACCATGTCTAGTGACAATATTGAAAACGATCACGTTTCTGAAATAATTGACGAGGTTGTAAAGAATTCTTACATAAATTCTGGGGACGAATCAAACATGGAAAGTAGTAATAATAGTATGTTAGATATGATGAGGCAAATGATGGCAGCGTTAGCGGAAACTAAACGGGAAATTTCCGAATCTTTGCTCCACAACCAGGCTGACACGAATAAAAGCATAGATGAGGTAAAAAAAACAGCCTAAAAACGACGTTTAAGAACGAAGTGAAGATGTTAAGACAAGAAACACATGATGTTCTGAACATGATAGGCAACATCAGTTCTAGTCTAAATAATCGATTCACGGCAGTCGAGTGCGATAACACATGACTCACGGAAACGGTGGAGACCGTGCGGTTGACAATAACAAACACTGAAAGTAGGGTTAAAGTTATACACGAGAGAATCGATGTACAAGACGAGTTGCTACATGAGGTTAGGAACAACATAGAAGAAGTGAGATCGAGTATCGATAGTCAGAGGCTAGACCAACAATCGATAATCGAAGCATGTCGTGAAGATAATCGACAATCGATTAGAGACGAATTCGATGACTTGGCGAATCAACTGAAAGAAAAATTAGCAGTCTCAAAACGTGAACAGCAGCTTGAATTACAAGACATTCTAGAAAATAGTCGGAACGCGAGTAACTTTACAATTCATGCTGAAAATAACTTGAAAATCCCACAGATAAATGAAGGAAATTATTTAGCGCGGTCAGAACATGTAACGCATAGCAACCAAGTCGAGTACGGAAATACAAAGATGTTAACAGGGATTACACCTATTGCAGCAACTGCAGCTGTAATTCATCACCCGCTAAAACAAATAGCGATGCCAACTTTTGGAAATTTAATGTCGGAGAACCCAATTGAGTTCATAATTTCTTTTGAGGATTATTGTGGAATGTTCGAGTTGAGTAACACGGAACAACTCAGATGCTTAAATTTCGCTCTGAAAGGTTCAGCAGCTTACTGGTGGGAGGTATAGAGCGTCAATCTGCAAACACGTTTGAAGCATTTAAGAATAAATTCAAAGCTCAATATTGGAACACGCATGTTCAGGGTATACGTAGATCGAGACTACACTCTGAAAAGTATAACGTGAAATCTAACAAAGGGGTTGAAGCACATGTTAGCCGTATACATGAATTGAGTAGGCATTTAGAACCGCCTGTGTCAGAATCAGAGCTAATCACAATGTTGACAGCACAGATGCCGGTGCAGTACCAGGTTGCGTTGATTGGTCACGAACACTTGACAATCACAGACTTCCTAGGACAACCGACGAAATTAGATAGCCTACACCGTCAACTAAATAATCAACAATACAGTTCTAAAGAAAGGCTGCAAAATTCAAACCAGCATCAAAATCAAAATAGTTGGAATCGCAATGATAATCAGCGTGCTTTCAAGGTCAATACCGTTCAAACTGATAAGAAACAAGGAGGGCGAGATGACGAACGCGAACATGGAAAAGAGAGAGACAGAGAGTATAGGAAAGACAATGGTTACCGCCAATTCAACCAATGGGAGAGTCGTGGTAGATTCCGACGTAACTATAACTACCATTGGAATAACCGGTTACATAAAGATAGATCACCACAACGCGGAGATCGACACGAAACGCCGGAAAATAGTCCAAAGAAAAATAAGAGAAAAACGGAGGAAATGAGCACACAAATGAGTGGAGACGGGTATTTTGAGAGACAAAAACCGCTCAATCCATCAGCTCCATTGTACGTTCCGGACAATGAAATTCTGCAGGAATATTTGTGGTTAAGACAGGAAGAAATCACGAGAGAAAAACAGCAACAGCAAGTGTTAAACGGGAAGGAGTTGCCGATGTAGATCTCCGGTCGACGACTTTTACGTTACCACTAGCAGTGCAGGAGATTGACGAGAAGAGAGAAGAAACGACATCTTGACAGAATTCTCGAAGTAAGTACGAGTTTACTACTACTGAAGTAAATAAGTTTACAAGTGTATGTGACAGTGTGAAGAGATCAATTTTGATAAATTCTATTCAGTTTAAAGAAGCTGAACGTGATTTCCTACTAGAAGAAGTTGATGAGGGGGAGGATATGCCAGTAGAAATCTTGTGTCCAGAGGTAAATTTGGTTGTTTACGGTAAGTTAGTGCCAACTTTACTAGACAGTGGGTCGGAGATTAGTTGCATTTCTGCTGAGTTAGTAGACAGTTTGACTAACTCGGGAGTAAATCTACCGATATTACCCGTACTAGGTGTGAATATTAAGGGTGCATTGTCAAATAAAAGTGCGCTAGTAAACCGTCAGACTATTCTTAGAGTAGAAGGATTATGAGAGTGCAAAACAGTTCCAGTTTTGATAGTCAAAAATCTGTCGAGACAGTTAATTTTGGGAGTCGATTTTCTAGTCAAGCACCAAATCAACTTGAATTTTGGTGGATGGATGATTACCATGCCAGACAGTTTTACAGTTTCACAACCAACAAAATGGAAGTTTTCGGACAATTTTGTGAACATCCTATATAAGGAAATACCCATATTTTCGTTGACGACAGGCAATTCGGACAGTTTTGAGACAACTACCGAAGACATTGACGCAGAGAAATATTTACAACAGATGTTAGATTGGGAAGTCGTGCAGAGGGAGGCTAGTCCCTATAGTAATTCGATGGTGTGCGTAAGGAAAAAGGACGGCACAGTAAGGTTATGCTTAGATGCTAGGTGTATAAAAAAATTGACTATTTTGGACCGAGAATCGCCGGTAAGAATAAGTGATATTTTAAGACTATATTCAGGAGTAAGGTTCCTTACTACACTCGATTTATCAGCGGGTTTCTGGCAGATAAAACTGTCCGACAACAGCCGACAGTTTACTTCATTCCTATTTAATAACAAGCAGTACTGTTTCCGTTTTATGCCTTCGGAATTAGCAACGCGATAGCAGAATTTACTCGATGCATAGACATTACACTTGGAGAAGAGTGCAAAGAGTTTGCTCGTGCATATGTCGACGACATCTTGATCACCTCTAAGACATTTGAAGATCATTTAAATCATATTGACACAGTACTGAGAAAATTGGCAGAATCAGGTATGACAGTGAAGTTCGGAAAATCACTATTCTGTAGGAATGAGGTATCATTTTTAGGGCACATCCTTACCCCAGAATGAATCAAGACAGCTAAGGACAAGCTACAAGCAATTACGGAATTTCCGAAACCACTTAATGAAAGACAGTTGAGAGCTTTCCTGGGAGTGTTTGAATACTACAGGAACTACTCGAACAAAATCGCAGAGTTAGCTCAACCACTTTTCGAGCTGTTGAAGAAGAATGTTACCTGGCAATGGAGTTCGACACATCAAGCAGCCTTCGAGAGTCAGGCAGGAAGTGATAGTCGGGAAGTGACAGTCGTGGAGAGTCAGGAAGTCATAGTCTGGAAGTGATAGTCTTGTAGTGAGTCTTGGAGATGAAGTGAGCCCGAGAGTGGCGTGAGGCAGGACCCTTAGGGGCGGCGTTTCCACTGGGGCGGCGATGGACGTCGTGAGAAGTGACGGGCTGAGAGGAGACACTGGCAGCAGCGCAGAGAAGAGAACCAGCGCCGTGGGGGCGGTATCACGACGGCGTCGAGGCTGATGTAACATCGGCGGAACTGACAAGGTGTGGCATCACGAGGATGGCAACACGGCGGCAATGGTCGGTGTCGAGGCTGAGTAGCATCAGCGCCCTGCAGAAGGGACAGACAACACTCAGGTGTTGTGTCGGCGAGACTGAGCTGATGAGGTGTGGCGTCTCGAGGATGGCAACACGGCAGCGGTGGTTGGTGTCGAGGCTGTGTGACGCCAGCGGGCTGCAGGAAGGACGAACAACACTTGCAGTGCTGTGTTGGAGTGCTACAGAGGCAGTGAGCTGTGGAGAATAACACTGAGGGTATTGTGTCGAGGAGGGCAGTAACTGGCTACTTGACGAGACTGTCTACCTGTTGATTCAAGAGAAGGAGTTATTCGAGAGTACGCTATTGGTCCTGCTCGGAGGAGGTGCTAAGTTTGTGCAGAGAGGCTAGCGAGGACATCTTGGTGATGTCAGGAAGACGTCTTGGTGACGTCGGAGTCTACTGCGAGGCTACAGGCACATACCTTCGGAGCAGTACTGGGTTAGACAAGAGGGCTTCTGCTGCTGGTCGACAGGTGAAGAAGGAGGTGCGCGACGGGAGTCAAACCGAAGACCTCAAGAGTGAAGAAAGTGGTGCACTCTGGGTGCTGCACTGTACATGGTGAGCCATCCTCCCTTAGGACTGTTAAGGTTGTACGTTGTCACTATTTGAGAGACTGTTGATTGGATATCTGACGGAATTTTTATTGTGATTTGTAGTCTTTAATTGATTAATGGTAAATATTCTTGTGATTTAATAAAGTTAATTAACGTTCTGTGGCACAGTACTAATTGTGTGAATAACTAATTGTATTGTGAGAGTTATAGTTGATTATTGTTTAGTGTATTTCGTAGCTTTGTGAGCTATTAAATCCATTACTTAATTTAGCCCTTTTATTTCTAATAGCAAGACCTCTATCCCAAAAGAACTCATGGGAATAGACGACACATAAAGTTTTTGTAGCAAACTTGTAACAATACTGAGAGAGAAGATGTAAATAGTGAGTCTTGCAACTTACGAAGCTACAATGACAGATAAACAGAAAGGAATATCGAACTAGCAATTTTTATTTTCACTACAAGGAAACCCTGTTTACTGGACCTTCTTTTTAAAAGTGTTTCAAATAAAAGAACTTGGGTTGAAACACTGTTAAGAGCAATTATTGCTCAAGCACGACTGTAAATTGTAAGCAGAAGGTTGTCTAGAGCAAACGCACTCATCATATTAACTACTTCGCGCTCCCTAGTTCCCAGTTCAGATCGCGTGATCGCAAATTGTTTGCTAGACGGGCGTAACGCTCTTAGGTTAATTGAAGTCGTAAATTCAAAGTGACGTGTGCAACTTCTTGTGGAACACGCTCAGTTTATCACCGGTGCATAGCCATCGTTCCGAAAGGTCGTGGTAGTCATTATTTGCGGGAACACAAGTTCATGTATGGTAAACGTTATTAATTCACGCACACATCGTTCCCTCATTTTACAGTTCTGCAACCTTTGTTAGTAACGAAAATGTCAACACGAAAATATTTAAATGTGTATTACCGCAGGATACTCAATAAAAGACCTAAAGATGGAAATTCATGAGAAGTCGTTGCGGGATTCTAAAAGTTCAAGCGGTTTTACGTACATCAAGTCAAAAAAGTAAAAAATGATTTTCAATACGTATGAATGTCAATACTTCAAAACTTTAAAACACTTATAAACCAGATATTCAATTGTTGTTACTGTTTTTAGATTTTTAACATTGTGAAGTGCTATCCATAACGCCTAAACATAGAGGAAGGTAAGTGATTATTATATTTGGTTATGTTATGTCCAGTAAAGTAAAGAGAAAATATTTCTCCTTCGTACAATTATCAACACAGAATGCAGTGTCTCTTTTTAACAGCGACTCGTTGAAACATAATAGTACAATGCAATGCAATTAGACCTTTACATTTAAAAAATCTCACTTTCGTCCTTCCGTCATGTAAAAAAAAGTTAGATTTTTGCAGATATTAAGAAAAATGTTTGTAGCACTTTAAACTATTTTAGATTTTGAGATCTGTTGTTTTTAATACGTTTATAATTGAAGTGGCTTCACACTAAGCACATGTATTACACATTCACTTACATTTATACCGTAAATGTTTAAGTAATACGTATTTCATTTATGTAACGCTATGTTGTAATACTTAACTAAAATGGTGGAAAACCTGACGCAGTATTATGTGGGACTTTTTTGCCTGACATTCAGTAAATGTTATCCAATATCTAACACATAGGTGAGTCTTTTTTTTTAAATTATTTTTGCAATAGGGGAAAGTTTCAAACTAATGAAGTATTTTGGACAAACGCCATTGGAGCAACTGGTGTGTTACAGAAAACAAGAGAATATACACATAGAGATAAGTAAACAAGCAAAAGGAAAATTTTTGCAACTGGCAAACATAGATAAACACTAAAAAAAGGGGGGTTTATATACTCTGCACCCTCTCTCCTGTCCCGACCAACAGGATTGGGCCATTACCTGATTGGCTGCGCAGGTAAGAGTCTATTGTTATTGGTTAATGCTGTCCTTCAATGATAGCAGTAGCCAGTGCTCATACTCAGTCTGCAGGTGCTCCTCGGACTGTATATGTGCCTGAAGACGGAAACAGATTGCAGTCCCCGAAACATCGCAATTTGTTTTGTCGCATGGAGACCGCTGTGTTCGTCTGTTTTCTTTGTTGTATTTTTTTGCCACAGTCACTGAGTCACTTGCATTCGTTCGCTTTCCTCAAGGTGTCTATTTTCTGCTGTGTCGTCTACATCCAGCCTTTTTGCATTTTCTTTGTTTTGTATTTCTGCTATAATTTTTTTGTCCGTTGTTTCGAACTTACTGGCAGAATTCACTGTGTGTAATAATCCGAGTTTTTTTTCTTGGCATGTTTTTTGGTGCCTGGGTGCTCGTTTGAGTTGATTTATTTTCTTGTGATTGACTTAATTCCTTGTGAAATTGTGTATGTTTACCTATGTCTGCCAGTTGCAAACATAGTCCTATTGCTTGTTTACATGTCTGTTTGTGTGTATTCTGTAATTTTCTGTGATACACCATTTGCTGCAATGGCGTATGTCCAAAATACGTCTTTAGTTTGTAACATCGGCGAATGTTTAGTTTTTTTATGTCAAATTTAGGGTAAAATTTTCTGAAATTGCACTGTAATTTAGTGATAATTTTACATAGTTACAAGATGGGCCACAAGGCTCGAATATTGAAACCTTATCTCTCAGCATTCCTTATCAGAGCGAGCGCTTATCATTGTCTGTGGCGTTCGGGAGGTAAGTAAAATGGAGTGGAAGACCCACCCCTGTACAGTTTACCTTCCAGATTATACAAAACCGTAAAAGATGGTTAGAGAAATAAGGCCCGTCAACTGGAACCTTCTAGAGGAATTTTTAGAATGTAACTTGCTGGTGTAAGTTACAAAGTTTGTTAAATAACATCAAAGTTATCTCTCTCCAAATATAACCTACTTCAGAAAAAACTTGGAACATTACATACGGCACTACTTCGCTTACACCTGGTTGCGAATAAGCGTACGTGGTGGCGAAAGATTTCTTTGCAAAGCCCTGCGAAAATATGTATTACAGTTCATTGAAATATATTTTTCAATCCCCGTTAAATGACTTCTAGTTACCTGAGTCCAATTTTTAATGGTAAAGGATATTCGATACTGCCGTAAACCTCATATGTGATACATTATGTAAAAAATAATTGTGTGTGCATGAAAGTATTTTGAGTTACACTAACAGGGGTTACAATTAAAATCATGCTAAGAGTAAAACAGTGTAACTTTAAAATTTCGAACACATCATACGTACTAGTTTCTATTTTATTTACATTTAGGGTGGAATCCTGAAGATATTTACCCATCCAGTTAGTAGCAAGCAATTTAATGTGAATAGCAGTACAGACTATCGGATCGAAACCCCATTAGTAACACGTGATTTTTCACTTCGCCTTTCCAGCTGGAAACTCTTGAAAGCCCACTGGTTATTGATTTGAATATTAATCCACTCTTTATATTGCTCTAGCCAGCTGTGCACAGCGGGGACCCCCTACCATACCACTTCTCCCACCTTAACCACTTGGAATTTAAACGTAGTTTTCGGTATTTTGGAAGTAAATTGAATTTTACTACCCAGGCTCTGTCAGCAAGGTAATTTTTGGGGAGCAGGGTAAATTTATTCACTTATATGCTGTTAATATACGCAACCTGAACCATTTTTTTATTGTTTATTTTGAATTGGTTTTTAAGAAATTTGTTTAAGAACTGTTCAAGAGCGAAGATTGCTTGTGTTTATAAGTGTATACTGTATATACACACATATGTAATACCAATATTCCTTCTCGTGTTACCGTTCATTTTCTTTGTTCATGATTAATAATTGTGTCAGAATTTAGTAGTAAAAACCTCGTGCAAGGAAATTTTAAATGTTTATAAATTTGTTCATTTAATGTAATTGCATTTAATACGGTGACAGGATAAATTGCTTACATTAAATAACCCTTGGGTGAATAAAGCAGAGTGTTTGCATGCGTGGCAGCCAACTTATCGTAGCTACGGCCTAAAAGTTGAATTAAATCATATGACGAGCCACGATAAGTAACCTTCTAATTGCTTTATTTTTATGAGCTCAACATTTACGGGATTTACTATAGTATTTTAACAGAGAGATATTTTATTAAATATTTATTTGCAGTGTATTCTCAGATAATTATCTACCTGACGTTCGAACACTGTCTTCGCAGTATTTAGAAAAGGAGCATTGCCAAATAAAAATCATTACTTAAGTATTTTATTGTTTGTATAAATAAATAACTTTTAAATAATGTGCAAATGCTTCAGCTGTTGGAGGGCCATTAGTAGTACTAGTAGTAGTAGTAGTAGTAGTAATAATAATAATAATAATAATAATAATAATAATAATAATAATAATAATAATATTAACAACAATGATATTTTTTTTTTTTTTAAGTTTCAAGCATGGGGAGAAAAACGTGTGCTACACGGAATCAGCAATTTAGGAACTTTCGGCATAAGAAAATTTTAGAAAAAAAAAAAAAAAAGAACGTTCTCAGGCGTCCATGTCTTCGTGGCTGTAATAGGGAAAAAAATTCCGTAACAGAAGATTGCCGAAGTTTTACACCTTCGTCTACAACGTATGCAACGAAAAATAAACGGTATAGCGAAAAAATAACGAATTGAAATAATGCAGCTATATTCACGGATTATAATTAATAAATACTTACTTGTATTATTTTAAAAAGTTAAATATAATATGAAAAATGTATTAAGAACGTTGAAATTCTGAGAAATCTATCTTCAATCGTCATCATTCTTCGTTGGATCACCATTACCGTTTGTAAATTCCAAAGTACCAATGAAGCTTTTATATCATCTTAATTGTTTACTTGAACGACGTTGCATTATTACATTTGTTTTAAAAATACTGAACGCCAAGTGTTGTTCTGCATCTTCTGTACATTATTCCGGGCCCAGACTCACAGTGGATCGAACCCGGTTCACTTAGGTTGGAGGTGAAATGCCTAACCCCTCGGCCACCGCGGACCCCAGTCGAGCCATTATTTTTTTGTTAAAAATAATTTTGTGCAAACTTGTTTCAATGGCTTGTGTACACATCTGCAACTCTGCTTCATGGTCAGTAATTGTATGATTTTAATGCATTTAGGGGTTATACCCGCTAATCACATAATATATGGGGCGTCGCAGTAACCTTACGAGGGCGCGGTCATAATTCAACGCTAAAATCATTAATCTATAACTGTAGGTTTCTTGAAGCCAATTTGCAAAAATTAGGCAAAAGCAATCCTAGAAAATAGTTGTAGCCAACGTTTTAAACTAAACAGTTTCCAGTGTTACAAACTTCTGAGGCACAATCTCTGACGCCGGAACCTTGTGCATTAAACCGCGGCGCAAGAGATCACGCGTAACGAATTAGTAATTTTGGATAAACATTTAATCATAAAGTTGGCAAATACCATTATCTAGGATTGTCATTGAGTATTTTATAAATTTTGGCTTCGAAAAAAGCGTAGAAATCAATTTATGTTTTCGGCGTTTATTTATCTACCATGCACTCTTAATCTGTGTAGCACAGCCAAACGAGAGACTTCTATACACAAAGAAATTCTGTTAATAGTCGCGAACCTGAGCTGTAGACATTCCTATAAGATAATAAAACAAGTTGGTACAAAATTATTTCCTAAAATATCAGTGGATCTACACATCACAGTCAGTCTGGGTGTGGGAGTTCATGAAACGCTACTCGTAGGCGTCTGTCACGTGACAGTGACAGCGAGTGACACATATGGATTTGAGGTAGGGTGGTTTTGAAATTTCCGAGTCGAGGAAGCGAAGAAGTAGACGCAACAACGTATCGACCTCCACCATTACCATTTACGAACATATAAGAAAACTTCCGTATACATTTTTTATTTCTTATTTTAATGGGATGGTTGGTTACACGCAAATTTGCACGAACAGTCAGTTACGGCTCGTGTTAAGGACCATCCCAACATTCGCTAGGAGCGATTTCGATAAACTATGGAAATCCGAAATCTGGATGTTCGGAGCTTGAAATCGCACCCAGGTCTTGCCGTAAATACGGGAAAATTCACATATTAAAATTGGGTTTTTACTGATTCCTGATAAATTAGTTTTAACAAATTAAATCGGTAAAACAAACTGGTAATCAGTGAACAGTTAAATGTCTACACTGTAATTCAGATATCAGTTAGTAGGTATATTCTTATAATAATAAGTGGTTCGTCACAATTTTTTAATTTGTTGTAACTCCTCCATCCAAAATGCTTTGATTTGGTTTTTAGTGCAGCATCGATCCTGTAACGCTTTGGCAAGAAATGTATGTTCTTAGAAGTATGTTTCGTTCTCTGATATTAAATTCCAATTATAAGGAAATACACCCAGTGTACCTCTGACGTACAAATTCTTGGTTTTCTAGTCATAATACTTGTTCTAAAGTGTAAATCAAAAATGTTTGCTTGTTGAACAAAGTTGATGTATATGTTCTTTAACATTTTTGCGCTAAATTTACGTTACGTTTTAAATGCAATTATTTATCAGCGATAGAAAAAAATTAGCATTTTAATTTTTTATCACTGTTAACAAATTTAAATTGTCGCACTAAGCAAACTAAGCACAATAATTTTAAATAACACATACATAAAATTGATTCTACAAGAAAACATTTTGATTTATATCTGAAACAAATATTACTACTTGAAATTCGACAATTTGAATGAATATTATAGGCATAGTGGAATATTAAACAGCTATCTGGAATAACCGAGATTGTTATGACTTTATACAATAAACATATTTGAAAATGTTATCGTTCACATCGCACCAGATGTCTCTTTTTATGAATATTACGGTTGACTTGTGGCAATCGTACCACTCGCCTCCCTCGTCTGTGGTCCACGATCAAAATTATTTATGATGTCGCTCTTGATTTTCTCAGACGGGAAACATGGTGGACGTAGTTGACTGGCGGTCATTCCTGTTAAATGTTAACCTGGTATATCCACTCTACTGCTTAACTCAATTAACAACAGTCGTGCATGAAATACACATTCTCACGTTGTCGAGGTTTCCGGGCCACCTAGAAACTAATTTAGTCACACGTTGCAATTAGCTGTGAGAAATGAAGAGGCCCCTCCTAAATTTGATATAGAGCATTATAACTCTACAAAAGTACATATCGTTATCTTAATTGTAAAACCTCGTATCTTCATTCTTTAAAAAACGATCCTAACAAGATATTATAAATGAAATAATCTAAGAAGGTCATTTATAGTAATGTTTTTCAAAAGTATGTATTTTTTCTCAATGTGAGGGAAATCGAACAGTTTTTCAACTCTCCTTTCTGAATGGATGTGAAATGGAGCTACGGGGATTAACAATTAAGGTGACGATACATAATAACATACAATTACATATTGACGTTTAGTTGAACGTCATAGTATTCTGGTGCGGTATTTTTCAATTCTGTCATTACTACAGTTAACTCCCGTTTCAACTTCTTAAAGGCGTCCTAATGTTTCACTGTGGTTTGTTAAACATTTTAAGAGGCTTAGAGTTACCCCGCTTATGTCAAGAAGACGCTTATTCAACGCTACCGGATTGACTAAATTTAATTTTTAATTTTTTATATAAACTGAATTCATGTTTACGTCCATACGTTACTACAATGTTTCATGAAGTAACTAAATCAACACCACGTCAACATTCATTAACATTTAGGACACGTAAATGCAGTAAAATACCTAACTAAACAAAATTTACATATAAAACGTTTCGACACTGGATATTATTATCAAACACAAAATTAAAACATTTTATTTCTCATTAAAATGTTCCTTAATGAAAAATTAATTGACAGCTTCCGTCACTCGTTTACAAATCAAAGAACTGACAGCTAGTTAAAGTTTTAATAACAACACTTCAGAGTTAACTGTAATTGAAATATATTACTTCCAGAAGTATTGATTACACTAACAGTTTCGTTGATTACTAGCACAGAAGCAATTATCACAGTGCTCACTACAAAATTACTGTTAAATGTTTATACAGTACAAAACGGGAGCTATAAGAAGTACAAATCTTGGACATAGTACATTTGTAAAAAAATTACATCTCATAAACACAAGTTTAGAGCCTTTACACACTTTGTGTCAAATTGGACATGCAATGTAGCATTGTATCCCGACACTTTCCTTATTGTTCGAAGAAGTAGACGAACATATAAACATCGACATACTTTTGTGGTACTTATTCAAACACAAACCTTTTCTTATGCTCTTTTATTTTCTGTTTTACACAGGTTCATATTTTATATCGTATACTTCAAGTGAGTACATGTGTAGGTGCATGCAGGGAACAGTGAATGTGTACTGTGCAGTGAAGAAATAATCGCTAACTTTGGTCTTAGCACTAATAAGCATAAACTGTGGCTTGTATTTAACAGTTGTAAGGTGCGCTCTACTATACATACTGGTATATGCAAGAAG
This sequence comes from Medauroidea extradentata, assembly GCA_003012365.1. Classification (NCBI taxonomy): domain Eukaryota; kingdom Metazoa; phylum Arthropoda; class Insecta; order Phasmatodea; family Phasmatidae; genus Medauroidea; species Medauroidea extradentata. The sequence continues at coordinate 45,728 of PNEQ01110256.1, forward strand.
AAACATGGTTAGGTAGTAAATAATCGTCGGAATATGTTGTGCCACAAAGTTTCCGGCAGACTGGAAAATAGCGAAAATATTTAAAGTCGACATAGTCGCCAATAAACTGCAGCATCATTATTCTACTTATTACTAGATAGTGTAATTTGTGACACGTGTAAACGGTTTTGTAACAAATTACATGTGTTCTGTGTTAAAGCTGTAAAGTTATAACTGCGCATATTGAAGAAATAACCAGTGCTTCAAATAAACGACAGCCGATATGGATACAAAACCTTCAATGTTATACACAGCATGTTGCAGCCTAGCAAACATTCAACTTTTCCCGCGATTTTTCTGTATCTGTAACTATAGATAGATTGGACAACGGTTAAATTACACTGTTAAACTTTTTGAAGACGAATTACAGTTTGGCAATATTGCTACTTAAATAGCCTTAAGCCAGAGTTGTACAACTTATAGTTCACTGGATCAGCGTCTCAACTTCTCCGAGCTGCAGTTCATTTTCACCCTTTCAAAATATGCTATGTATTTCCAGTTCTCTAGTTCTCTGACATGTTACCGCGACAGCCATAACCACAGCATGTCGAAGCTGTCGAGGCCATGCTGGGCGCGATGAAACTGAAACTTTCTCCTACTCTGGAACAAACACGGTCGAGCAACTGTTTTAACGTTACTCGAAAATTAAAATCGGAACTTTGTTCTCGCTCGAAGCTTAGTTCACAGGCATGGAACGGAACGCTGCTGGCACTGAGTGAATGCGACTGCGAAGCCCCTGTGAGAACAATGTCAGTCCAGTTCAGATAACGCCTGAGTTGAGACTATGTGGGAATGTAAAAGGAACGCCATGGTGGGAAGGGACAATTGAAAAACCCTTTGTTACTGAGGAAGTCACATTTTAAAATCCGAAACCCATTGTTTAAGGTTGACCAATATTTCCTCTAGTAGCAAATACGATCATTTTTCAGTTGGCCAACTGTTGGCAGAAGCGGCGAACGTTCGCTAGTATGATGGTCTAATTTTGCTGGAATAGTTGTTAATCAGGCCATGTCAATAAATATGTTTGTAGTTATACTGAAATAATTTTAATATGGGCAACTTAGTTTAAAAAGGCTGACATATTTTAGTATACGGACCACAAGCATATTAGCAAGCTAACCCACAAGCATCTGAGTACAGCAAGAATGCTTGTGGTACACTTGTGGTTAATTTGTGGGTGATTTAATTATGCATCATGTATGCCACATGTGGCCGTGGGTGCATTTCGCGTGTTTTTCTGCCTGTCGGCAGCTTATCACGATCAGATTTTCACAAGTGGGCCAGTTGATGTTTGCTATTTGGGTCGTATTAAACTCTTTGCCAGATAAATACATAATAAATAAATCAAAACGTTATATGAGCAAAAATAGTTTCACATTGGCTACAATTACTTTGTAAACGGTAAGAAGGGTATGAGTTTAATTACAGCCGCGTGGGTTTCGTACCATTCTTGCAGCTTTGTCATTATTAACATGCAGCAGTACACTTCTTATCGCCTTAAGTGAACAGCAAGCAAAACAGAAATTCCATTATATTTTCACTTAACTTACGCCCTTCTGACCGTCCTCCAAAGAATTGTTTTCTGTGATTATGTAATCTTGTCCCCCCTGCAATTCGGCTTCGTGGTTATTGGCAGCGTATCTATGTGAAGAGCCGTACCTCATTTGACTAAGCCAATTATAATAACGTTCCTGCAGGGCCTCACGTGTGGAATTTGTCGGTAGAATTCCAAGGCTCGTGACAGTTAAAATATCCAATC
>PNEQ01110256.1:47625-66389 GCA_003012365.1 Medauroidea extradentata
TCACGGTCAAAGATTGGATGTTTTGACATTCGTGTGTCGTGGGGTTTTACACGCAAATCACAGACGTGTGGTGTTACAGTAACCTTATTGTGATTGGTACAGTCAAATGAGAAACGTCACAGTTCAAAGGCACGCTGCCAATATCTATGAAGCAGAACTGCAGACGTGCACATAAGGCACTGGAACAAAGTGGGGCAAACTTCTTTTCGCGAAAAGTTCATGTCTCTACCAATCACTGACCACGACGTAGAACTTCAGATGTGCACGTAAGGCACCGAAACAAAGTGGGGCAAAATTCTTTTTACGAAAACCAGGTCCCTACTAAATGGTTATTCGCAGCGTGGCATTGCCTAGAGGCGTCAATTTATTTGGCTGTGCCAATAAGTACTATTCGCATCTTGGTGTTCCGATCAGCCTTGTCTCAGCCTGAAGTCGGAAATAGATTGCAATTCCCGAACTGTTGCATTTTTCATTGCTTTTAAATTGCGTTGTTTCTTGTCTTTTAGTTTTTGTCCACTGTTCACTGTTTTTGTCTACTTCCATCTTTTTTTCATATTCGGAATATGATTTTCCGTATTCCTGTCTTTTGTGTCTGGGTATTGTGTATATTTTGACTGAATTCTATCTTTAGAGTTCTTGCAGTCTAATGTATAAAAAATCAAATAATAAATAAAACTGGCAGAAATGCTTTGGGCTTGCATTTTTTTCTGTTTTTTTTTTTACATATTTTTTTGTGTTTTTTTTTTTTGCAGTTTGTCATTCGACACAAGTTTTATCAACAAAACATGAGCAATGGCGTATGTTCATAAACCAATACATTCTAATAATTACAAGGTTACTGCGACATCACACGTCTATTATTAGCGGGTAGAACCCTAAGATGTCGAGAGTTAAAAACATCCGATCACTGACTATGAAGCAGAGCTGCAGAAGTGCACATATTACACTGAAACAAAGTGATGCAAAAATATATCCGCGAAAATCAGGGTCACTAGTCAATATACAAGAAGCGTATGAAATATATGTTTTTTGTTAGACAAACATTTCATCAGAAATCATGCCTTCACTTTCTATCAAATAGTCTTGCAATGTTTTTAAACGTCATATTTTGGACATGCGCCACTGCAGCAATTTGAAATCCAAGAACGAAACAAGGTAACAATAATACAAACGAACCAAATTTGGCAATAGTCAACAACACATAAATAAAAAAAAAACTTTTTAAAGCCCATTATATGAAAATTTAAAATTTGATATTTAGCATTGTATTTCTTTTATTTATGTTTGTGTTTACTACAATCCAACTCGAGTATATTATTTTATTATTTTCTTTTTTTTTTATTTACTTTCCTGTGTAGACATATTGCTATACTGGCGTACACACAAAATAATTATTTTTATGTTGTTTACAATTTATATTAGTTGAAAATATATAACAGTGAATATTTTGCTGATAAGCAGCCATGAGGCTGTTATACTATGTCACGAGGTTAACATTCGCAGAACATAATTTTAGCTTGAGTCGTTGGCGTTGCCGTTAAATAAACTATTGCTGTTTGCCGCTAATGAATCTTAATTTTGTTCATCGTTTTTTAAATTATAAGATGATTATAGTACAGTGTGAAATTTTCAAAGCATCGTACCTACACAATGAGTAACAGATCCAAACCATGCATTACCAAAACTTAACTATCTGCAACAACCGAACAACAAGAGTACGTATTAATATGCTCTGTAAAAATTACTGCATATTTAAGTGTAACTCATAAAAATATCACTTTTAAATACTAACAGACAAAATTAGTGGCATGCACGCCGTGGAAATGGTGGAACTCTATTAATATGACTACGGTCACGTGAAATTGTTGATATGGCATTTTAGATACATATTTGAACTGTAGTTTTTAAATTAAAATTTTAATAGCAGATTGGTCATTGAAATATCCTTGCCAACTTATTACCCACATTCGTATAACATTTTGTTATTCTACATATGAAGACTGTTTCCTCAAAATATTGACATGTACTTTTGCAATAGCCTTTATACTCACTTTAGGGATGAATTGAAAACACACATTCCCCTCATTTTTTTCATCAAGCTATCCCAATTACATATCCCGTTCTGAATCTTCCTATATATGGCATACCTAAGCTTCCCTCAGAGAGCGAGAGTGAACCACATACCTAGGGCACAGTACAGTATGTAGCTTGTACTCGCCTCGTATGTCAACATTGACAAAACATAATCGCAAATAAGAACCTTATAACTTATTAGAACTGTGGAAATCACACTGAGCGAAATTTAGAGTGTGGTGTAACCAGCCACAAGAGCGGAGAGTAGAGAAGCTGCGCCACTGACCTTCTCGTCGTTCTTGGTGAACTGTCCACCGTCGATGTCAGGGTTCTTGTTGATGACCTGCGCCACAGCGATCACCTCGTCGTAGGCGTTCCTCACAGGCATGCAGAGCAGAGAGTCTGTGTGGTAGCCAGTGATACGGTCCACCTCGTCGTCAAACCTCGGGTCCTGCAACAACAACACACACCTCCCTCACACACAGAGTCTTACATGCACGGCCAAACACTCACAATACCGTATGGGCACACGTTACAGGCTTAGAAGCGACTGAGCTGTGATGGCACCCATGAAGCGCGCATCGCCACAACGGTCCAAGCATTAAACTGATGTGCAGCATTTTCGCCAATTCATTTTCACTCCAATAACAAGTGGTTCTCAATCTGTTTGAAAATGTATAATTTCTTCACACTTAACGGTTACATGTTTAACATTTTAGACTAGGTTTTAGTATTGACATTCAACTCACGTTCATTTAGCCATAACTCTAAACACTAATAACAATTGCATGGGATCAGCGCAAAAACATCAGTTCAACATTGTAGGTCACTCGAGGTCTGTTAAAAAAAGCCCAGCGAGCCTAGACACATTTTTGCCAACTTTCCTAGCAAAATTTTTTCACAAGTAACATATTTCTAGAACAATCACTATCGCCGAAATGTCATACATTTAACTGCGACGGAACAGACAGTTGATGCTTAATAAGTGATCATTATAGGTAAATTTTTGCAATAAGTTGGCAAATATCTATAGCCTATAGTTTATCCACACGGACATTCAAAACGTAATTTAGATGAGTGTTTTTAGCTTTATTTACTACTATACCCTCTTATGTGGTAACCATATAATTTTATTGGTGGAAAATCTGTAACAAAGTTCGGAACACGTTTCAATTTGAGTTTCTGGTTTGTACGTCTTGATGTACGGTAGTCTGAAAAGGCAGTTTTTTTGCTGTGTTGGAAAACTTTAAAACAGTGCCTTTAATGAGAACGGTGTTTTAACAATGACATTTTGTCCTTGTCGAAGTGTGTTTTCCTTTCGTACATTGGCACAATGGGCACATGTGGTAGGCGGCGCCCTTAAGTATGTTGCAAGCCTTGTATCCCTGGCGAGAGCTTGCATAGCAGTGGCTAAGTGTGGTGTTTTTCAATAGAAGCGGTGCTTAGAAATGACTACAGACAAACAAAATTCGTGTTATTATTAATGTTTTATTTGGTTTCTCTTTTTTTTTTTGTTTTTTTGTTTTTTTTTCATCCGACATAATTGCTGGCGGTATTTATAATGTATTTTAGTTTTTTGCTATGATTGCAGCTAATCTTGGCGGCAAATTTTTGGTTACTTTTCGTCACACATGGTTTTATAGAATGACATATTGTAGCCATAGCATATGCCCACATTTCCACTTAACATCCTGGCTTTTCTTATTCAAGTATGTATAACTCAGCAACCTACCACGAGATTATTTTCGGGCAGAAACAATTTTCTGTAGTGACAAGAAGAAAATATTTCTACGCGAACAAAAATATGGGATAAAAAGTAGTGACTAAATATTTTCGAGTGTTTTACGGCGCAAAAACACTTAATTTGTTCACATATATTTATCGATTTGGAACAGCAACCTGAAATATCCTATATCAACTTAGGCAGCACCAAGATAAACGAAAAGAATAAGCGGTGGTATAAATAATCGGTGAAGATACATAACCTCTTATGTAATTTATCCCAAATAAGCAACCGGATTCATAGCAGTTAAAATTTTCAATAACAATAGAAAATCAATATGTACGACAGGACTACAGTGAAATATGTTAACAAAGAACAAATTGTAAAAATTTATTTTCCTTGCAAGAATTATATTACATATGTTTCTCTTCTATTCTCCTGAAAATCTGCGAGTTTCGACTACGAGGTTCTACATCTTCACCGACGACTCCTGCTAATCATCTGAGGTGGGAAGCTCCCTCAGATCTTCAGAGGCGCCGTCTAACTAGGGATGTTTTTTCCCAGGGCCAAGAGGCACCTGGGCGATAAGTGCGGTCTCAGTACACGCATCTGATCATTCACCACTTTTACGCACGAAGCATTCGATCTACTGTCGGTTCGCCTCTTCCGACTTCAGCGCAGACCTTTCATTTTATACCGTAATAATGAAGGTAGATGAATGCTACTTCTCTGTCGGGTGATTTACATTCCTTGCGACGGAATTTAGCCGCTTAAAAATTACGATGAAAATCCCTGTTTTGGGTGTTTTCATATTTACGAAGGTGACGATAAAACCACTGTTAAAAACGGAACTTACTAGGCCAAAACAATATCATTCAATTATATCTGACACGCAAAGAACGTTTTCTTTACAACAAAAACCAGTTTTTCTTTCTATCAGTATTATGTAACTTACGGTGAAGAAATCTTGCCTTACAGCAGAGAAAAATTTAAATAACTTATGTTTAGTTTTAGTTCTGTTTTCTTTAAAAGTGATACAAGTTTGTTTGTAATAAAGATAATAAATTGTTTTCAAAATATATGGCTTGTATTGGAGTGAGTGATCTAGAGATTTTGGCAGTGCTCAAATTCGAGGTATTTAGCACTGGTAGGGTGCGATATGAGGTGAGTATGGAGCGGCACCGGAACGAAGGGGCGGGGGAAACGGGATATACTCGAGAAAACCCACCGACTAGCGGCATCGTCCGGGAATTGAACCTGGATCACCATTCAGCCACCGCGGCCCCTTAGCTTGTGTTGGAAATACTACAACTAACTCCACTATAAAAGTTTACGTTAAACGATCTTAACAGTAATACAACTATGTTGCCATTGCTGTAACCACAAAAAAAAAAATTCTTTGCGCAAAGATACTTCGCAGTGGCTCCTATTTAAGCAACAATCTGTTGTGGCAAATAATGTGTGTTTAAAGTGTACGCAGACGAATATTATAACCATAGCACTGTTCTTAAATGGTAGTTAGACAACTGAAGTTACACAACATACGGTGGTCTAAGACGGCGTCCTTAATAACATGTTTTGCTAGGAAGCGGATATTGTTGCAGAAGTAGTTTCCTCTGCTGAAAAGTAAACTTTCTTCGGGCAATAAAATTTTTTTTGTGCTCTCCATTTTTTTTACCAAAAAATTGCAGTATGTTCGGGCGTAAAACAAACATTTGTTCGAAAGAAACTTGTTTTATTATATTGAAGAGAAGCTGCAATGCTGTACGGAGTGGGAGCGAGGGCTGCGACTCCTGTCTTCCGCAAGTGTTGCCAAACTTTCGGTCATCAAGCCAACGACCTCGCCAGCAAACTTTCCCTCGCCTCGGCAAGTAATTCTTGCGAGTGACGTACCTACTGAAAGCGCGGTATGAAACGAGACACGCCTTTTAACAATTTTAGTAATTTGACGTAGATCTTCATGAAAATGTGTCATAAATAAATACGGAGTGGGAAGTAAACTACAGAACAGGGAACCTAGATTCAACAAACAAATCAAATGTTTCTTTCCATTATTTATTTGAAAATAAAACATTAATTAAGGACCAAAATAATTTAAACAACATACATAAAATGAGAACTGTAATATAGTAAATACTCTCCAGACAATTTCATTTAAAAAAAATTGTGATTAAGACCAGGGCGCAGACTAAATAGTAATACAGACATGAAATGACGTGGCGGCTCGTTTGATGCGGGCGAACTTAGCCGCTTATTGGCTGTACACGGCTGTTGATATCAGCCCCGTGTCTGTTCGGCTCCTGCAGGTTACGTCAGGTTTCTTATTGGCCTGGCTGCAGTCTAACAGGGCTGCCACCTTGCTCTGATTGGCGGTAGGCGTCTCTGCCATGTTGCTGGCCAGGGAAGCCACTTTGCTGGCGTGTGTGACTGAGACAGCTGTCCTGCCGGATTATTGGCCGAACAACGCCGGTGGCAAAGAAGGACGACATCATCATTAGATAAGAAAATGGCTAGAGAACAAACCTTGCTAAGGTGGCAGTCAACTTGGGAAACTTCAGAAAAGGGAAGAATTACGTTCGAGTTTTTCCCTGAAGTGGAAGACAGGATGAAGCGAAACTGGATAACAGTAAACCACTACAGTGCACAACTCATGACAGGACATGGCAACTTCAAGGCTAAGTTGTACAGCATGAAATTGGTGGATTCACCTTTGTGTGATGTTTGTGGGACAGACGACACGATGGAACATGTAGTATTGGAATGTCCCAAGACCGAAGACATCAGAGAGGAATTCAAGGCACAACTACAAGACTACGGGATAGTTAATGTAGACCTGAAAGCTATACTGGCAAACAAAGACATTTTTGAGAAGTGGAACAGCTTTGCTACAAATATTGGGAAACGACTCGAAGATTTCGACCAGTGGCTAAGAGAACTGGAGTAGGAGTAAAAGGCAGTAAAGATGCTAGAAAAATTAGGTTCCGATGACCCATAAGGTGCCGCCTGGGTAAAGGCCTAATTAAACCTGGGTCTGGGCGAACACTGATTGGCGAGGAGGGCAAGTTTTAAATTGGTTTACCGGCAGAAAGCCGTGTTTAGTAATTATGCTAGCACAGGCACAAAATTATCAAGAGGAGTCGCAAGAAAATAAGTGGATATGTGCCGTGTATTGATTCACTCGTCCGAGTACAGTTTCAATGCGGGTGGAAGGAGGGCGTGCTGGCCTTCGGGCCTAAAACTTGTCCTGCCGGCTATGTCACTTCTGTATTGCTAAATATTCTATAGCCTGGGGACCGCGCGTCGCTAAAAATGTTGTCCTTGCACAGTTTCAACCATGAATCTGATAACGGGATGTGATCTCCAACCTCCACCCTGGAGGGTTAGGGGTAAACGAGAGATGACATGAAATGAGTCACAACACATGGAACAATGGCTTATGAAACGGTAGTACCCCGAGAAAACACGCCGGCCAACGTCAACGTAGCCTACGCCACGTTTACCGCGTTATTACAAGTGAAGCTGAGTGTCGTAACCTTGCGCAACATCGACGACTTGGACCTCATCTACGCGTTTTTGTAAAATGTCGCAAGACTTTACCTCGTTGTGTTCTGCCACTGTGCAACCTACAAATTAGCGTATTGACATCAGTTGTCAAAGCGGAACTCCACCCACGAACCTCCTTTTCGACCAATCTCTACAAAGTAGTGAAATGACATACGGAAGGGGCTAGAAGTGTGGACAGAGCTCCGAACCCGAGGGAAGACAGTCGGCAAGCGAGCATCGGCCAGGAAAACGCACATCTCCCTGGGCGGCGAGCGGTTCTGGCTTCGGTGCTGGGTGAGTCCTTTTCCTTTATGTCCTGCGAACTTCTCTCTCCTTTATCTCATTTCACATGAGGCCTTCTACTATGTTATTAAATAAAATAGTATAGAATGTGTCGCACTCGTGTTCCTGAACCCTGTGTGTCTACCTGATGACGGGAACAGATTCCAGTTCCCGAAACGTCGTTAATACTGGCTGTTTGGAAAACTACTGTGTTTTGTTTCGTCTCATCATTAGTGTCGTTTGTTGTTTTTTTCTGTTTGTGTCCGACATCTTTGTGTTTTGTTTAGTCTCATCGTTGTGTCGCATGTCAACTTAGCTATTTTTATATTTTTGTTTTTTCTTTTATTTTCTGTTTGTTCCTTGTTTTATCTGACCAGATTCCAGTTTTGGAATTTCATGTTGTGAATGTATCCTGATGACTAAAGCATACTCTGCTTATTTATGTTTTCTTGTCTTATTTTTAGTTTTCTTTTGACAGTCATTTATTTCGCAATGGAGTATGTCCAAGTAAATAAATCCAGTCATATTTTCTCTTGCTATCATTTCAATTTCCCTCTAGTTATGCCCTTAAACGTAAGGAAATAAAATATGGCACAATATGCAAAAATTCCATGTCCAACCTTTCTGGGATCAAACCGAACTCTACTTAGTAGGAGGCGAGTGGTCTGACATAGCCATATTTCTTGGGTTTGACTACTTCATGCGAGCATTCCAACAATATTGTACAGTGTGCTCATATCATGATATCCCAAGTTCTTTATTTTCCCCCTTTTATGAGTCACAGGTATTGACGAAATTCCGTGACAAACGAAACGTATTTCATAAATTAAAAATGTCGTGCTTGTGCACGTCTTACTTCTTCACAAAAGTGTGCCCATTCTAGTCGTATTGCATCCTTTTACAGTACGTTTATTTATGTTGGATAAAATAATTTCCTATTTTAAACCTAACACAAGCCGGTCACCAGAATTGTACGTAACTACGTGATAGTTTCAGGTATCATAAAAAGGATACTTTGACTGACTGGGTAACATTGACCGACTCCAAATATTTTACTTGGTGTCATTTGGTGAAGAAACGGCAAACTTTATCAGAAGGGATCAAACTGAAGGGTTTAAATACTTAGCTATACGTATTTATACCTTCATTAAATGGTCAAAAAAAAACCCAGAATAGGTCGATGTTACTCCTGCAGTAAAAGTAATCCTAATTTGACAGTACGTAAAATTCACTGATATATTCTGGATCAGGTTGAACGCCAATAACCTACGCTTCACTGTCACTAACGTGATTGTACGACGGCTGTTTGGACACGCCTTTAACAACTGCAAGCCAGGAACAAATACATTATTAATTCGTGGGCCTGCCACGTGCTACCCGCTTGTACGGTTAAACCCCAGGGTTGTACAGAAATTAGAAATCTAGGATTCTAGGAGATGAATCGTTGAAATTTGCACATCTATAATGATGCTCAGAGACTCGGACATTTCGCATATTCATTTAAGAAGACGTTAGATTTCAAACTCCTATGCACGTTAATTACTTTCGCTATTGGTTCACAGTTATTGATAGAGGCACGAATATTTCGCGTATTGATTCTAGGTCAGGTTGAATGTCAATAACGTATACTTCACTCCTCCTTCTGTGATTAGACGAGAGCGGCTTTAACATTCATTAGACGACTGCAAGCCGGTTATAAATAAGGAAACAAGTCGTGGGGCTATTATGTGCTACACGTTTGTACTGTTAGAAGCCAATGGATATTCGGCTTCAGCTGGTACACTCATAGAACTGAGAAGTTTAGGCTGTTGCCATATGAATACGCGAAATACTCGTGCCTCTAGTTATTGAAACTCTTAATTGAGGACTGTGAACTCATAGCTAGAGGCACGATTATTTCGCGTATTCATCTGGTAGCAGTCTAGACTTCTCAGTCCTATACACGAACAGGGCAGTGTCGACTGTTCATTGGCTGCTAACCGTGTATTCGAGTACCAGTACCACGTGATTTCACCGCGAGCTATTTCCTTATTTATTACAGGTTTGTAGTCGTCAAATGTGTATCAAAACAACTGTTGTCCGATCACAGTGATGACAGAGAAGTTTACGTTGTCGACGTTAAACCTTACCTAGAATCAATACGCGAAATAATCGTGCCTCTGCTCACAGCAGACCTGCATGAAAACACTCACTGATTCCCGCGCTACATGACCGCATGTACAACTGACCTCCCACCGGAGTAGCAGACAATGTACAAGTAGGTAATGTCAGACTGTGTACAGGTTTCTAGAATCCAGTCAGCAGGTAGTTAAATCCGCGTCATTTCAAGGGCTCTAATGATAGTGCTTACCTTTATTATTTACTAAAGTCTTTTATGTGAGTTATTTAATACATATCCGATTCTCTGAACTCTCTAGAACTTATTTAAATAAAATATGTAAAACTCCGTACGTCATTATTATAATGTTTTCAATCGGTATATTTAAAAAAATCTTACCAAAGTTAAGTTTTCGTGTACACCTCTGGTAAAAATACTGTACTGGCAAGAGATTAAGTAATTCTTTAGAATAGTCATAGATGCTAATCGCAAAATCGTAAAAGCTACCAATCTACCGTTAAAGCTAACAATCTACCATACATAATGAATCACAGATTTGAAGCATTTTTGGAAAATTTTAATTTAAAGCATTCACATGAAAATTACCGGGAGAGGCTAAAGAAGGTTGGGGAGTTATACAATTAAAAAAAAAAACACTGCAACATTAACAAACAATTGTATGGTTTATAAGACGTGAAATTACCTTATACACGTTTAAAGTTTAGTACCATCTTAGAAGCAAGATGTAAAAACGGGATGAATAAATTTTTGCTTCACATTATTGTTTATCTGAAGTGTATTATCACGACCCAAACTTTGCCGAAATTTTACTGCGATTGTCTTGTCCCGGCGTTTTAGTTTCACATTACATAGACTACAGTCGTAGTTTTAATTTTCGGAGTTATTCTTGAACGCTAAGAACCTTTTTATTTTAATCATTACCGGTTTTACGACTCAAAATTCAAACTTTGTACGTCAGTTTGGAACTTAAGATAAAGTGAAGGAAGGGAAACTCCGAGTTCGTAGCGGCCAAAATATCTTGTTTTTACGATATAAAGCAAAACGCGGATTACACGTCAACGAAATTTCATTACGCGAAATATTTTTTCTGCGAAATAATATGGTCTTAGGATATAAAAGCGATATATATATATACATATATATATATATATATATATATATATATATATATATATATATATATATAAAGAAAACGAGAAAGGAAGGAAGATTCCTGGTCTGTTGCGGCAGTGGGGAGGGGAAGCGCCCCGCTTTTCATAGCCTTGAATAACCAGAATCAAGCAAATTTAGCGAAATAATTTTAAGTATAGGTTGTCTGCAACCACATATACACTTATATATAGTTTTTAATTAGAAAACAGTCAATAGGACTTTGTATGGACAAATATTAGATAATCATTAGAGCCGCTGAATTTTTGTGAAAAGAATTTAGAGTCTAACTGTTTCAATGTCTTATGTGCACTTCTGCAGATCTGCTTCATGATCAGTGATCGTAAGTTTTAACTCTCGTGTTGGTAGAGACGGGAAAAATTCGCGAGTTCACTAACATGTATGCTAGCTTCTAAGATTATCTGAGAACTCAAGCATACTGCAGTCTGCCACAGTGAAATGGACACGCGTTTAATTATATTTTTGTTATTAGCTCAGTGACTTGCAGAAAGTGTCAAATAAGTCAAGGGCCAATTGCGGTAGTGGCACGAACGTAAAGTTGCTGGCATTCTACCTTGTGCCTAAATTTTTTTTTTTCAGATCCCTACCTATTGGAGTTCTACCCGCAAATCACAGACGTGTGGTGTCGCAGTAACCTTAATCTGATTGGCACAGACAAATGAACGGCGCCTCTGCACAAAGACATTCATCCAATAACCATGAAGTCATGCTGCAGATGTTTATGTAAGACAATTAAACAAGTTAATGTAAAATTATTTTTTATCTTAAATTAGTGACTGTAATAGTCATAAACGTTCAAAAAAATAAAATTGCATATCACATCTGGTTGAAGATGGATCCTCAAAGACACATCAACCAATGAACAGAGAAATGATTGAGTGTAGGGCCAGGTAGTTTTCGCGAAAAGATTTTTGCAGCACTTTGTTTCAGTGCCTTACGTGCGCACCTGCAGCTCTGCTATGTGATCAGTGATTGGATGCCGTAACACCCAGCGTGATGTGTCGCAGTTAAACGTGTACTGATTGGCACAGTCTAATGAATAACGACTCTGCACAAAAACACTCTGTCAATAATCATGAAGTTGAGCTACAGGTGTACACGTAAGACGCTGAAACAAAGTGGGGGAAAAATCTTTTGGCGAAAACTACCGGGCCCTAAGCATCGGGTATATATAAGACAATAGTTACAATAGTACAGATCATTGAACTTGCGTAATGTTCAGGTGCCTAGTAATAACGTTTTCGGCCGTTTGTCGCAAATAATAAATACGTATATCGAGAGCATTTACGCAATGTTACATTTTGACATTCTTAATTGTATCTAGCTGCATACGGCTGTACCAACCTACTAATTCCAAAGTTAAAATTTCCCATCGTGCTCCTACTACTTACGATTTACGTGCACATCTCCAACTCTTCTTAATGGTTGTCGGCAGCATGTGTTTGTTACGAGGCATCGCTCATTTGTCTGCGCCAGTGAGGATAAGGTTATTGGAACTCCAAGACGCTGAGAGTTAAAAAACATCTAATCACCGACCCTGAAGTACAGCTGCAAACGTGCACATAAGGCATTGAAACAAGTAGGTGAAAATAGTATTATCAAAAAATCAGTGGCTCTACAGATACATATTTGTTTCGTTTGCTACTGAGAGTTGGTATGATGTCCGCGTGCCTGCTGTAAGAAAGACATTTTGTGCTTAGGAACTTAAGTAAGGCCGTTTTCATATGCACTGAATTTTTATAAGAAAACTTGAACCCAGACGCAACACATTAAGTAGCCTACTTCAAGATACGAGAGGAAGTGAGAGTAATTTGATGATTGTTATGTTAACCAGTAACCAATAAATCCGGACCAGTAAAATGCGCATTTTATTTTTGACACAAGCTAGTCTTCAAACAACTGTAAAGTTTGTGTCACTTTCGCAATTGGCCCTAGACTTATTTGGCACCTCTTGAAGGATGCCGAGCAAATAATAAAAAAAATACTAATAAGAGGCCCACGCAGGCGGTGTCTCTGTCTCACCGAGCAGCCAATAAGAAGTTGGTGTGTGCTTCAGTATACATATGTCTTTGAAGACTAGTCTACAGGTCAGTGAACCGTTGAATTTTTCGGTTGTCTACCAACTGAGCTGCTGATGCAATTTATGCGATGCGCGTTAAAGTAGTGTATACGTAGTATGTTTAAAATTTACGTTGAGTCTAAATTGAATATAATCTTCATTCTTATTCTAAAGGTATTTTAAAATTAGTAATTAATTTAATTTCACAAACATACTTTAACTTCGAAATGCGCGTTATGTCCGTAATTGGAAACTATAAATGTTTACGAAAAGTCACAAAGTTAGCCCGGATAGACTTTAGTCACAACTAGAACCGTTACAAAAGTGATCTTGCGTTTAACAATTTAAATTAGGTGGTTGCTTTCATACGTGTGGTACTTCATGGCTAACCTATAGTGATAAACCACCATGATCATGTGACCGAGAAACTTAGTTAATTCCAGCAGGTTAATTTTCTATAAGGCCATCTTGAAACATTAACGGTCGCAGATGCACAAGAAATGTTCCAAATGAAAACGTGGCAGGTGTAATATTCTTAACGTGTTGTATATTAAATTTTTGTTAGTTTAAATCGAGATTTGATGTAACGATAAATAATGATAATAGCACCAGTCGTTACAGTGTTATTGTCAATTATATATCGTATAGTTGCCTTGGCTCAATACTGTCACTGTACTGGGCGAGGTGGCACTACGGTAACACGTTGGACTCGCCTTCGGGAGGACTCGGGTTCGATCTCCGGCTCCGGACATCCTGATTTCAGTTTTCCATAGTTTCCCGAGATCGCTCCAGGCGAATGATGAGATGGTTCCGTAACAACGGCCGTGGCCGACTCCACTCCCAGATCCTGTCACTGCATCAAGTTGTGTGCCGCCGTCTCTAATGACCTCGCTGTCGACGAGACGTAAGGACCACTTACCTTACTGTCACTGTTTCTCCAGTGAAAAGTTATTTTATTGGTGTACTGTGCCTTCCTAATTGCAACTGTTTATTACGATACGATTACGAATCTGTGTTAGGTATCGGTGTAAAAATTAAATGATTATGAATATTGTCATACGTTAAGTTTTCACTAAAACACTTCAAGTTGTAAACATACCAAGAGATAAAAAGTATGCAGTGCAAAAACAAATTTAATAAAAAATAAAGTAAACATTAAAATGGTATTCTCAATTCGTATTACTAGAGTCCCGGATATTTCGCAGGTTCATCGACAAGCAGGCTGGACTACACAGTTCTGTATACACTATGTCCTCAGATACTTGTACATTGACTGCTGCTACAGTGAGTGAGCATTTGAACATTTGACGATGTAGCGCGGCAGTCCACGAGTGTTTCTATGCATGTCCGCCATTGGTTCGAAGTCCGCAAGGTCAGGTTTAATAAACAATACCCCGATAGAAAAAGTTCCCAACATAAACATGACTTACAAATCCAACCTCTCCTTAGCTGAATCCGCGATTTTTCCGGGACTATAGTAATTATATCCTAGGTGTATTTAAGTAATACTTAAGTACAAAGGAAGTTCTGTAGATCGTAAAACCAGGACTTCCGTTCACCAAATACGCTACCGTGAACACTGCGTTGTTTATTGACTGCGTCGTCCTAATCACGAGTTAGCAATAGTTCCGTGTAGGGCCGCTGGAGTACAGCGCTACTCCCTCAGGGGCGCGAGTGTAAACTTTTAATTGGCTCTCGGAGAAGGGCGCCTACCGCGTCTTGGGAGGACAAGGGGGTGGTGGGGAAGAGAGAGCACAGCCTACTTGACTGTATGTTAATTATTTACAAGCCTGTACAATTACTAATGGCGCGCTTGTACCACAGAAGTTCCCATATAACGTCAAGCTCTCTGCACGATAAGCAGATAAAACGAAAAAGGTCCTGCGCCGAGAGAAAGCTGTGTGCAATGTCAAAAAATGAGTGGAGAATAAATTTATCGTCCGCGCTACCAGAGATCGCGTTTTAGCATTTAGGCTTGTCGTCCTGGTCTCAATTTTGGATTCACACATACTACGAGGGTTATTTTATTTTCAACCTCCGATCGATACCCTCTGCAAAGAATGATGCCTCCTGCCTATTCAGCCAGATTTAACAGTGCTACGCAGATCATCATGGGTTTTGAAGTGTCTTCCTCCAAGTCACTTTCTCAACGTGGGGAAAAGGTGGAAGTCACTCGGTGCCAAATCCGGACTGTAAGGAGGGTATCGGCAAGCTGGTGCATCAGTACGACAAATGCCTCAATCTGAACGGTGATTATGTGGAAAAACAGTGTAACAATATACGTTTCTTTTGACACTAAAATAATTTCCTAATTCATTCCCGTTTTTTTATTGCAGCCGATTGGAGGTTGAAAAACAAATAACCGTCGTACTTGCGTGCGTATGCACATTACGTCATATTAGTAGAGCAACGATTTTGTCGCGAAAAGATTTTTGCAACATTTTGTTTCAGTATCTCGCGTGCACCTCGGCAGCTCTGCTTCACGGCTATTGGCAGCGTGTCTTTGCTCAGACACGTCCCTCATTTGACTGCACCAATAACAATGAGGCTATTGTGACGCAATACGTCTGTGATTTGTCAGTAGTACCTCAAGACAAGTGACAGTTAAAACGTCCAATCACTGGCCATGAAACAAAGTTGCAGATGTGAACATGGCATTGAAACCAAACGGTGCAAAATCTTTTCGCCATAAAATCGTGACTCTACATATTTTTAATTTACCTAAATGGTATGGCAAAGAATACGAACGACATTTCCCTGCCGGAGTGTTGTTATTAGAACGCGCCGTATGCCAATTTTCTGCACCAGCTTGTTTCAGTGCCTTATGTGCTCATCAGCAGATCTGCTTGATGGTCAGTGATTGGTAGGGACTGAAAAATTTCACGAATTAAATTACCTGTAGGCTAGAATCCATTGTAGTATGCATACTCAAGCCCGTACTATTTGTCCACTAGTTGCTACTCAGAGTGACAACAGACAATGAACGAATAGACGGGGCTTGAGTATGCATATTACAATGGATTCTAGCATACAGGTCATTGAATTCGCGAAATTTTCCAGTCCCTAGTGATTGAATGTTTTTAACGCTCAGTAACTTACGGTTCTACCAGCGAATAATATACGTGTGGTGCCACAGTAGCCATATTCTGATTGGCACAGTAAAACGAGTTGTATCTGAACAAATACACGCTGCCAATAACCATGAAGCACAGCTGCAGTTGTGCACGTGAGACAATAAATCAAGATGTTGCAAAAATCTTTTTGGTAAAATTTCCGGTACTTACCAATTACCACGATGAATCGTACAGGCTATTTACTGTTAAGTATGAAACCCACTGAATCGGCTCGGCTCGGCACGGCGCGGTTCGTCTCGACTCAGCCCCGCCCTTTCGAAACCCACTAGATCGGCACATTTCGGGCCGTACCGACCGTCAGTAACTATGGACAGCTCTTCAGATGAAGACATTGCTGTGGCAATTGCTTGTAATGAGATGGTTGAACAACGCATACATGGTTTGTGGGTTCACGATATTTTCCTGAAACGGGAAACGTTAGGTGAATTCCACCATTTATTTCCCGAGTTATTGAAAGACGCGCGAAAGTTTACGGAATACTTTCGAATGTCCGTGTCTAAATTTTATGAGTTACTTCACGTGTTACCACTACGGAAAGAAGAACTGAACTTCCGTAAATATGTTGGCCCAGAGGAGCGATTGGCACTGACACCAAAGTAAGTATACGAAAATAAATGTTATGTAGATCGGTTAGAGTGAAGTGAGCACTCTTGAAGCAATCCATTAAAAGCTCACAAACTGCACATAGTTGTTCATAAATTTGCTTCTATTTACTTCCATGAAAACGGTAATGAACGCGTATTTTACCAAGGTAGTTGATAAATTATCTTTTAACATAAAAAACAGTTGCATATAAACTGAATTTGTAATTAATTATTGTATTTTAGAGCAAAAGTTTAGTAATTTAATGAAGTATTTCATAGTTATTCCGTCAAAAACTACCTTAAAGAAAAACGTGTGTGTATGAGAACCTGCAGAACAGGAAATCGACACCAAATCTGTGCTCTCCAATAGTTTCCTAGAGTTGGTGGAAATGTCGCAGCACATGCAAGCAATATAAGAGACTCGTTCAGAAACTTCTTCGTCTCTGAACATAGAGATAATATTCTAATAATCCAAAAATGCTGAAGTCGATTTGAAACGCCGCATAAGCCTACAGACAGTGCATAGTGTAAATGGTCAAGAGTTATAGACAGAAATTGTTATGCAAATTTATAAACTATTTAGAACATACTGCATTGTGTAATACGTTTTACTCCTTTTTTTCTTATGTTTGTCTAAAGTATTTGGACAATACACTGCAAGCAATTTGTTAGTTGCGTATAACACCTGCTACATTGCAGTTAAAAATAAATGTGTTGTTCTTTGAATAGATTCAACAAATTACCAAACATTCATTCGCGAGCATTATCGACAGTCCTAAACATCTTTCAGTTCAACACTGCAGTAATAAACGTGTTTCTGTAATTATAATGTAACCTATTGTCACAGTACAATAACACGAACTAACTTGCTAACTATTAAAGCTACACTGAAGGCTCAAAACAATAATTAGACTACTCCTACAAATAGTGATTATAGTAAAATTACTAATAATAACATAACCAAAAGAAGTAGCTACTTACGTGTACAGTACCATCCTCAAATTTCTCACTTATTTCATTCCACGCATTCTCTTGCCTAGACACATCGTGAAAATACATGTGTGATGCATAGAGATGATGGTTTATCGCGGGAAAACTTGACTGTTTGCTAGGTTACAACGTACGTTTAGCTTACCTGGAGATTACTGGCTCTCCCTTATACGTAGCGCTCTTGCCCTATTTGACTGAACCAATAATAACCCCGCTATTGTAATATATGATTAGAGACATGCAAAATTCGCGCTATAATTTGGTAGCAGACTAAACTTCACTTTCCTATACATAATAGAGCATGATCTGCGATTCAATTGGCCACGAACTATTATGTGTTGTCATTTACGTGTGTTACGTCTTTACAGAGATTGGCCTCTCTACCGTGTAAGCATTCTCCGCGGCAAGTCACGACAATATCGACCAGCTGGACACGTCGAACGAGCCTATAGTCATTTGGAGTCTAGTCAGCTGTCACAAAATAACGCGAATTTTGCAGGTCTCTATATATGATGCCTGGTATTAGTCTGCAGACAACTACATAGTGTCAGAAGTATCTCACCCAATAATACATGTCGCAAGAAACTGCAGCGTTTTCAATGGTATGCTGGCACGAAACATTTTCGCGATATACCATCATCTCTACTGAAGCATCGTATAGCGTGCGGTACTCCCTCAATGCTTCAATTAATAGTTCTTCGTTTATTTTCATTTCTGAGCACTGATTTTACCAGACCATCCGATCAAGGTAGCCGGAACGGAAAATGATTCTTTGCCGACGATTCTAGATGGTGCCGCGCCGAGCCGCGCCGGGCCGATGCAGTGGGTTAAGGGGGCGGTTCACCTCAGTTTTCAACGCCTTTTATTATTTTTATATTTGTACCAGACTTTTTTTCTTATTTTAGACATAAATTGTGACTAAATCTTCCTCTTAGGAAATTTTTTTATCTCTTATAGTTTTTGCGTAATGAGTCGTAAGCGTCAAAATTTGCACTTTACGGTTTTATGCACGCCATTAAAACCGACTAACATACCAAACCGAAAAAAATTCACAGTGTACAACAATGTTGTAGGCTACGATTTGAAA
>PNEQ01110257.1:0-14863 GCA_003012365.1 Medauroidea extradentata
TTCACCCCTTTTCACCCCCTTAGAGGTCGAATTTCGAAAAATCCCTTCTTAGTGCTCGCCTACGACCTGAAGGGAACCCCCACAAAAATTTTCACGATTCTAGGTCCAGTGGTTTGGGCTGCAGTTTGATATGTCAGTCAGTCAGTCAGTCAGTCAGTCAGTCAGTCAATCAGTCACCTTTCATTTTTATATATATAGACAACATAATGAACAAAGAACCCACTTTAGGAGTGAGCGAGAGGTATGCTTACACAGCATGGGACAAGTTGGATGACATTGGCATTGTAGGGTCAGAAAATCGTGGCAAGCATATCGCAACCACAGTAAAACAGATGATGTTATATTAGAAGGGATTCGCAGCCACATAAATTCCTTCCCTGTAATACGTGCTCAAACAAGGATACGTTATTTAGATGGGAACCTATCGATTTCTCACATGTGCCGACAATATGAAGAAAAAATGTAGTATATCAAATGAGGTATGTGAACACAGGCACGAGTGTTTAACAATGCATTTAATTGAGGTTTATCACACCTAAAAAGGAACAGTAAGTACTTTGCGAGCAATGTTATAACGCCAGCCATTAGGAACGTGTGCAACTCGAAGACAGTTATCAAAATCACATTAAAAGTAAAATAATGACATGTGAAATGAAAAGGGCTCTCAACAACAGGCAAATAAGACGATGTGACTTTGACTTGCAGTTAGTTCCCCAGACATCTTGTGGTGATGTATCTGTGTTTTACTATAAGAGGAGACTAAACGTTTATAATTTTACAATATTTGACAATGCATCAAACGATGGCTATTATTACCTGTCGAATGAAGCGTCTGGAAACAAAGGAGCTATATAAATTGCATCATGTGTGTACGCATTTATAAAGTCTACAGACTGTATAATTGTCATATTCTACAGCGATTGTTGTTCTCAAAACAAGAACAAATTCCTAGCTACAGTGTATCTGTTCACCACCCAGACTTTACAAAAGGTAGAGTCCATTACGCACAAATACTTCATTGTAGAACACACATAGAATGCTGCGGATTCAATGAATTCTTGTATCTTTGAAAGTGGTCTTGTTTATGTGTCTTCACAGTGGACTGGGATTGTTTAGTGTTCCAAAAAGACAGGAAATCCTTATCATGCGAGGGAAATGAAGTTTACCGACTTTCATGACTTCAAGTCATTATCTGCAGAAATGGGATGTAATTGTATTGTAGATGAACACGGATATGTGTTTTTTTATGAATCGTCTATATCTTTGAAACAGAATTGGCTATCATCGTGATTTTTTCTTTAATTGGTTAAGTATACAAATGAATCCAAGACGTTTCTAAATATTTTAACTAAGAGGGTGCAAAATACGTGAAATGTGGTTTCGATTATCCCTCCATATCTATCGAACCAATCGAAATATCGAAATGCTCTTTGCTTTAAATTGATGCTTTTGTAAATATCCCAAGTACCATTGTAAAATAATTTCCGTATTTGACCCTAAAAAGGTTAAAAAAAAAATAGGTAAAATATGTTTTCGATTCACATTCCATTGATGTTTATGTAGCGACGTGATTTTTGTTTATGATTGATGGTTACATAAATACCTAAAAAGTACTTTC
Source organism: Medauroidea extradentata (assembly GCA_003012365.1). NCBI lineage: Eukaryota > Metazoa > Arthropoda > Insecta > Phasmatodea > Phasmatidae > Medauroidea > Medauroidea extradentata. The sequence goes on from PNEQ01110257.1 coordinate 1,619, forward strand.
AGTAATTTTCGAAATTCGCCACTTAAAAAGGTGAAAAGGGGTGAAAAGTGGTGAAAAGCGTTTTCAATTAATCGTCGATATATCTTGAACCCAGCGGGATATCGTCGTGTTTTTCATGTTAAAGAGACACCAGTAAAGTAGTCTAAAATGTGATTTAAGGGTGTTTCGTGATTCTGTTTCTTAGGTGGTGAATAGACCTGTAATGTGCTTCAGATAAATCCTCGACATCTATCGAACCCGTCGAGATACACAGTTAATTTTTGTTTCAGGAAGATGATTACAAAAATGTTAATTTTTCGAAATTCGAACTCTTAGTGCTGTGCAGGGTCATATGTGTTTTTTTTATATATGATCGATTTTGATTCGACTGAACGAACTACCATCGTGATTTGCACTTCAATTGGATACTTATACAAATGTCTAAGATGTGAAATTAAAGTATTTCGACATTCGACCCTCATAAGGGTAAAAAAGCGCAAAATTTGTTTTCCATCATCCCATAATATCTGACTCGAAGAGATATTGAGGTGTTGTTTGCGTCAGAGTAATGCTTACTTAAGTATTTAAAAAATTATATCTAATTTTTTTTTACTTTACGAGATAACTTGACTGTTAAGAATAAAACTAAGTTTGTGAACTTTCAAGGTAGACGATCCGAAAAGTAAGAACGACCAGCGAGAAATAAATTATTATACAGTTCACGTTACAGAAACACGCCGAGACGGGGTATTGTACAATCTTTATGAGCCCATGACATGAATATTTCATTTTTAAGTTAAATTTGTTTGCATGAATCGTTCCGACGTTACATGACGAATTTGTTTGTAGCTCAGGTCTACATTCCGGGAGGTTCTGGGCTCGAATTCCGTTAAAAGCTGCGTGTGAATGTTCAATTCTGACACACAAAAACTGCAAAGCAGATGCAATTGGTGCAATTTGCATGTAGTCGGTTGAAAAAGGTAAAATAGATTATGCAGCTCAACTTCCACTTAGGTCCCTCGACAACATAAGCTCCCATGATATATGATATATTATCTCAGTAATCCCAAGGTTGGGACGCCAAATACGTTTCCGCGAAACATTTACCCACCAAAACTTTCTAATGCCATTAAACTTTAAGTGAATGTTTTGAAAATATGTAATAGAGGGCACCGTCACCAATGGTTATGCACAGGGTAAATTAGTCGTTTTACATTCGATTAACTTGCAGTGCCCAGGTGAAGTCGCTGTTAGTGACAGGGCAAACTTATGACTGCTTTTCGCGTGGACAGCTATAGCCACTTATTGTGCTGCAGAGTTAGCTCAACTTACAGGTTTGTCATACTAACACTTGATGTTTGAAGTACCAATCTGGTGTAGAAAGAGGTATTTTCAACTAATATAAATATTATCAGTTATGAATAATATTCGCGAGCAAAGCCTCGGGGGACTGCTAGTTTTTATCACTGTAAAAAATGTTTGTGTAATTTTACACGAATGTACGTGGCAGCACGATCTCCACAAATGTTCGTGTAATTTTCCACGACTTATATCCGTGTCTTTTTACAGTACCTACCGGTAAAAGTACAATATAATGCATGTATAATAACAGTGCTGCGGTGCATGTACTTCAATACATTGACGTGTTAAATCACCTGTACTTCAAAGGAAAAAAATTAATTAAATACAATTAAAATTAAATAAAAACAAAGTACAGTATATTTGAAATTAACTGGCAACCTGGTGCAAAATTTTGAGTTTTTTTCTGAAACGTTAATGTGAGTTATAACTGAAAGATTTATTAATTTATGAAGTGATTTGCAACTTACAAATTATCTCGAGTAACTTACGATTATTTTCTACTTATGAAATTTCTGACCCTGCGATGTTAATCAGTTTGTAGCGTGTTCTGCTTACTATATTTATGTTGTTGAGGTCATAGGGATAAGTATAAAGTTTTGCTTACATTTTAAATATTTATTTTAACCAGGAAGCTTCCTTAATGAATAGATAACATTTATTATTTTAACTAGCCACAAATTTAATTTATTATCTTTCATTTTGTTTATAATTTCCTAATTTCAAATATTGTTTGTGCCAAGACTTATAATGAGCTCCCCCTACCTTTGAAATTATTTTTAAAAATTTTGTTTTTGCAACAGTGAAAAATGGTTTGTCACTAGTGTGTTGGAAATAAATTCTTTGGAAGAAGATTGTGATTTCATTGCTGCATTATGTGTATTGCACAATACAGAAGTATATAAATTTGGCATTCTCGCTTACACGACTTCACTACTATTTGAAACTTTCATTTATGGTTGGAATATGTGCTATAGTTCCTTCATATATGTACAAGTAACAGACTACTACTATCCAAAGGGTAAGTGTATTCTTGCTTCTCGTTTTGTCTACCAGAAGAGGAACGTAAACCCTTGCTACCCTGAGAGTTTGTTCTTAATGCTAGCTTGGTTACTACGCACCTTGCAAGTTATTTTTGGAATTTATCAGGATTATTTTTGCTTGCTATTCCAAATGCACAAGGGAAAACCTTTTCCTCTTTATTGCCACGCGTATTTTGGCTGAATTATACAACTAATAAATATCATGACCTAATAATTGGGCGACGGTCAAGCTTATTATAGCAAGTCAACTGCCATATTGAAAACTTGTATTTCAAGTAAGTTTGTGCATTTTATTTTTGTAAATTGACTACATCTTCGTTAAGCGAAACTATTTTTTAGATGAATACAGTAAAACTTGAGTGAAGTTGAAGTTCACAGACACGGCAACATATTTTGCACATTTTAAACTGTAAATATACGCGAAAACCACATCGTAATAAAATATAATAAGTTTAGGTGTTAGCAAATACTTTTTATACATATGTGATCATGTATGTACATCAGAGATTGTAAAATTGTTAAAACTTTCTGTTTAAAAATACACTTAAATCGTATGTTTGATGTAATACTGTACCTACGCAAATTGGTCGAGTAAATTTATAAGTATTTTGCCGTTTCAAAACTTCACTGTGAAACAAGCATTTTTACATTTGAATCAGTGCATTTATATGTAAACAGTATGGTTATAAAACACAAAATTATGTGTAATATTACAACATGTGACTGTATTTCTACAAGTACATTCAAAGTAATATTACAACAACTTTCTAGTAAATTTGTGTATACATTTGTGTTTTTTAATCAAAGATCTGTACATATTTTGGATCAGCAAGAACAATTGTGTATAATTACACTTACTGTTATTGTATTCCGTAATTACACGTACATAAATGTAAAACTACCAGCTATTTGTACGTGTAATTTTACACATTTTTTTACAGTGTAGAGATAGTCTAGCAATTTCCCCCTCCCCCTAGCCACGATGACATTAGCCGCGTGTATTATTCGTAACATCGAATGTTCAATACAATTGAAATACCTATATGTACGCCAAATAGTAGTTTGGACATCAAGTACGATAACTAAGCTGCAGGTTGAGTTTACTGCGTAGTAGGCTATGTAGCTACGTCTCCCATATGAAAAACTGTCCTAATTATATTCCCGCCACTCTTAACGACTGCCCCAGGCCATATTTACTATCATGGCATGGCAGTTCTGGAATATGAGAGAGTATTCGGATGGTATAAGTACTTAGTATACGTAGTATGATGAATCATTTACCTCGAGCATAACCACTGATAACTGTCACCTAAATAGTAATTAAAAATAAGTACAATATTCAATCACTGGGCACTTAAAGGATATACAACAATTCGATAAATTCCCTATGAATTATATTCAGTGGCTGTTCTTGCATTTTCGGATAGATTGCTTTTAAAAGTTCACAAATACTACGTTTCCTCCCTGATATTTGAGAGGTATTTTATCAGTACTAAAAAATATTCCTTTTTTTTTTTTTTTTTTTTTTTACGTGAGCATGACTCCGAATAAAATAATGTCTCAATATATTAACTGGTTAGGTACGTATTATGGGCTGACTGAAAACAAAATTTACGCCTTTTCACCACTTCAGTTGTTGAATTTCGCAAAACCTACTATCACATGATAAATATTTGTATAAGTATCCAACTTAAGTGAAAATCATAACGATAACCAATTGAGTTATTAGTTAAAAAATATATTTTAACCCTTCACAGCCTTGAGAGATCGAATTTAGAAAAGTGTTTAAATCCGTCTACGGTCATGAATGCATTCATAATCATAAAGCGAGAATCTCTATACATCTCTACGGGACAGATAGAAATCAAGTATTTATGTGAGACATATTCCGTGTCTATTCACCCCCTTAAGGTTCGAATTTCTGAATAAACTTTAAAGTCGGTTAAGGCTATTTTACTGGCTTCACATTTTATTGAAAACAACGATAGTCCGTTGGGCTCTAGATATATAGACGGTTAATCGACAAAATATTTCGTACGATTTCATCACTATTCACGTCCGTAAGTGTCAAATATCGACAAATCTATAGAAAACATTACAGAAATTTAAGTGCGCATTTTTCTTATACAGAATTTGCGTCGATATTTAAGATTTCAATGGGGTATATATATTAAATATTAAATATATCGACGCAACGATTCGATATATATATTATTATATGTATACATATATGTATATATATATATATATTTTGTGACGTCTGTATAAACAAACACATATTTTTAAAGGGGTTCTTGTGTGTGTAATGTGTTGTGTAAAGGACCAGCAACATCAACCAAGTAAACTGTACGTGTGAATTAAAGAGACAAATTAGAATTGCAGGAGTTACTGTTTATTTAGCTGGTAAAGTGTGTGATGCAATAGACATGCAGATAGAAATTTAGCTTCCACAAATTAACTCTAAAATTAACTTGATGTTAAGGTGTGCAATTGAAATTAAAACAATATTGGGTAACCTAGTGTCATGAAAATTGGGTGAGTGATTTGACTATACACCGTATCAAACTACCGATAGACGAGGGATACAACACTGCAACTCATACGATATTTATAATATATTTATTTATGACGTATTGCAATTACCAATGATGGACTCTTCAGATCTTTATTTTTAACTCCAATAATAGAAGCAGATATTGTAAAAATTATTTTTAACTCCAATAATAGAAGCAGATATTGTAAAAAGTACAAAAATTATGAAAGATAAAAAATCCACTAGCTTAGATGTCATTCCTATAATTGTTGTGAAACACTGTATTAAGTATATATATTTTTCCTTATGCTATATTTTTAATGAATGCTTAACCCAGGGTACCTTTCCCAATAGATTAAAATATGAAAAAATTATTCCACTTTTCAAAAATGGAAAAACTACAGAAATGAATAATTATAGACCAATTTCATTAATTTCACCCTTTGCAAAAATTCTAGAAAAAATATTTGCTGTAAAAATAATTACTTTTTTAAATAATATCAATGTTTTATCTGAGTCACAGTATGGATTTATAGAAGGCAGATCCACTGAGCAAGCTATGTATAATTTTATCAATGAAATTGCCTCAGCCTTAGACAATAACCTTAAAGTAAATGGTATCTTTGCTGACCTATCTAAGCCGTTTGACTGTGTCGACCATGAATTATTATTAAGTAAACTTGAACGTTATGGAATAAGAGGAAATGCAAATATGCTAATCAGATCATACTTATCTAATCGTAAACAGGTAACCTCTATAAGAAACTGTAGTGACAATAAATACATAACAAATCAGCTATCTGCAGTTTTGTTTTGTTGTACTAAGCACTAATACTCAATATCGGTGAGCAGAATTTTAACGTGAGTTGCTGGGGTGTACACCTCTTTGAAGTCTGTGCAGTTGACCTTACTGATAGTTTTCTTGCTAACAAACATCTCCCGACTTGGGTAACGGGAACTGGAATATGCCTAGGAATAGCATAGCAGGAGTAGCCCTCAATAAGCTATAGAACCAGGCTGGACGACGACCTCCGCTCCAGACGTCTCCTCGGACCTCTCGAGACGACGATTACGATCTGGGTATAAAAACCTCTTCCCCGGACGTCGTGGGATCCAGTCCCACGAAGGAATATTCTTATATAATAAATAATTTGATATTTCCTTCCTTGAGGCTTCTCAAGACCATCGCAGTGAATTCATTAACATTATTCATCACGTTTGGTTGATTTAATTCACATAAAATATCAAATCTTGTCGAAGGTGATAAACATTTATTCCGTTTATTCCCAATTATTAGTAAAATCGTCCCTTTCCTTAGTTTGCACTACTCTTTCCTCCTCGTTGTCATAACCGTCACCTCTCTGCCAAATCGTTCCCCTGTCTGTCGATAGCTTGGTCGGAGTAAATAAAATTCCTACACTGAAGCAAGAAAATATACGTCTAGAAAATGTTAAATTTGTGGAAACTTTTACAAGTTTACACTGAGCATAAAATAAACGGATTCACCCAAAGACAAATGCAAATAAAATTAAATTGTATCACGGGCACGGTCTATGAAGGTAGAGGTCTTGACACTGAGGAATAAAATGTGACTCCCTTCTTGTCGCCGAGCGCTAGTAGTAATTTGGTGGAAGATTTGTCTTGTTTTTGTATATGGCTCAGCTTAAAATGTGAAGTTGTTACCGGAATTGCGAGTATTATAGCCAAGAAAAAAATGGGAACGTAATTTTGTATTGGAACACATTTTTTTACAACAATAAAATTTAATTTTTCAATCTTTCACATGTAGATGCACATTGCAACGATTCTAAAGTTTTGTAGTGCACGAAATATAGTTTTTGTTCGAATGTGTTCACTAAAACAATAATACACAATATATGTCTTCAGGCTACTTTTATAAACAGTTCCACACATGCCACTGCATTTATGGACATGGAACATGTATATACTATATCAGCTTACCTTATTAACATTATTTTATGTAAATAATAGCAAAAATGTTAAAACGCGAGATGTAAACAAGACAAATCTTCCACCAAATTACTACTAGCGCTTGGCGACATGAAGGGGTCACTTTCTCTTGCTGGAGAGCATAGGCAGTGTCAAGACCTCTCCCTCTTAGACCGTGATCACGGGGTATTAACTTCCAAAGATATAAACATTACTGCTTCAAGCAGTTTAACCAACAAACACATAGAGGTAATATACAGTAGAGGGAACATGACGTCACAAATGTGTGTCCAACATGATCTCGAGAGTTTGGTGTCGATTATTTATGTTTTCTCGTCGTAAACATTCAGTCGTGTTGTTTGAAACTCATGGCGTACCTTCCAGAATATATACTTAGTCATGTGGTGTCACCAAGATCTCAGTTCAAAACCTTATAGTAAGTATGTAGCTAATATTTACTTTTTACTTAAAACAGCTGGGTTAAGGAAAACAGTAACGTGGCAAACATTGTTTACGTTTGTCGTTCTGAAATTTCTACGCTATTATACTATGCGAAAATATGGTAGTATGCTCTCCTTAGTTCATAAATTCATAAGGTACCAAAATAACCCAACATAGTTGTGATTATTAAGCAATTTGGCTCTCAACGTTATTTCAAATTTCCCGCGCATATTTCACTTAAGTCACGTGACACGTGTTGAACACACAATTTCGTATGCAGCTGTATAGAGGATACTCCCTCTACCCTATATTTACTCTAAGAACAAACATAAGCAAATTTTACCGACTTTCGTAACATAGAGAAACTACTATTTGTTTATATATATATATATATATATATATATATATATATATATATATATATATATATATATATATATCACGAATCGTAAACACATTTTACAATTTTTTTACCTCTTTGGGGTTGAATTTGTTGGAAAATATCCTTAAAAAGTGTTTTTGGTCTTTTTATACACATAATTATGATGCATACATAATTTAGATAACTCACGAGCGACTGGTTCGATATTATACGAAATAATATTGGAAAATACATTTCACATCTTTTAGCCTCTTTAATTAACACATTTCGGAACGTCTTGAAGTCCTATCTTAGGCATTTGTCTACTATGCAGAAATCATGACTATAGATATTGGGTTAGAGCTGTACAAACGATTCATGAAAAAGACACTTCCTCCTTTTTTATTCCTAGGGATATGAATTGAAAAAAAATTCTAAAACTAAATTTTAGTATTTACATAGGTATCATTTTGACTCAAATAAGAATTCTGTATTCCGAAGAGTTCGATTGATATAGGTAATTCTTCGAAAGCACATTGCAGGTATTTTCACTCCCTTAATGGTTGAATTTCGAAAAATCTCAAAATTGGTTAGTAAGGATGTATGAGTGATCTATTGAAGAAAAAGTCACGATGATAGGCTGTCGGGTTCAAGCTGTATAGACAAATCTCAGAAAAAATATTTCACCCCTTCGAAGTTTGAAAAATACGTCCTTAGTACTCGCCTAGGACCTAAATCGAACTCACACAAAAAATTGCACGATTCTACGTCCATTGGTTTGGGCTGTAGTTTTATATGTCATGTCATGTCATGTCAAGTCAGTCAGTCAGTCAGTCAGTCAGTCAGTCAGTCAGTGAACTATTTAGATATAGAGATACGGCAACACATTTATTGACTTTATTATGCGTGTTTCGCCAGATTATAATATATTTCTGTGTAGAGAACATTTCTCACGATGTCCTGTTCCTTATTCCGAGACGTGCGATAACATATCCTCCTGGACATCGTGTAGTTTAATATCACTGCTATATTAATTATTTATCTAAAACCTTGTACGTGTGTCTGAAGGCATCTCTCATTTCACCGATACTAAAGCCCCGCATAATACAGGAACGAAACTTGGTACGGTACAAACGAACCAGCGAAAACTCAAATACCTAACAAATTTAGGGCCGTATCTATAAACGGCTTTCGAATGACAACCAAATGCGCACCAATGCTTTCTTTATGGGGATAGCAGTTGGTTGTCATTCGAAAGCCGTTTATAGATACGGCCCTAAATCTTCCAGTTTGTAGTTACATTAGCCGCGTACAAATAGACGTAATTCAGATTGCTACAGAACATCCGCGAAACAACACGTTTTTGTTTAGTTACTGCCAAGTTAATTTATACGTGCTTTCAATTACTGCTTCAGTTACTTACAATGTGCCGGTATTCAACAGTTCCATTTAATTTTGTTACAAAGATTGCCTTGTATTGTCCACACACTGCGACCATCTCTCTTACATACTGTAACAATGCCCACGCACACTTTAAAGTTAATATTGTCCGTTAAGGATAGACTGAACACTATAGGTTTAATCTTTGACAAAAATCACCAGCCATTACTGCGTATAATTCAACATAGATAACAGTGGCCTTCCACCTTGGCAGCTAATTACCGAATGCATGATCCGTGCTTTTCCAACTGAAATACAACATTACTGAAATAAATACAAATGAAGTCGACCTATACGTATTTAATATACTTTGAAACTTTTGTTCATGATGTTATTTAGGAACCTACTGATTGCATAATATGGCTTAGTAAGAGTCAACATGATGTTACTCGTGTGTATCGGTGCACAGAAACCCGCATTATACAGACGTCAACTCACAGGTATTTATGTCTAAGACTATAATTGATATAGTAAATATTTAACACCTGGGTATTTAACCAGAAGTATTGTAGATAACATTTTTCGACCTAAACACTGTTAAAGCTTATTGTAAATAAAACCACATGGCAGTGTTACGTTAATACCTAAAACTCTTTGCATATCTACACTGTGAGTCTATGCTCCACGTCGTTCGGCTTCTCAGTCTGTTAGGTTTCAAGCAAAAAAAAAAAAAAAAAAAAAACGTTAAAACGTTTCTTCCTCTCGGCTTCCAACTCGCATGCGATCAAAAACTCGGGCATAGGGCCCCTGGATATGTTAATTAAGTATCACTAGAAAACATTGTTTTTAAATCATCAGGCGGACGATTCGAAAAGCTAGTATGACTTTCGAGAAATGAAATATTTGAAATTTTTACAACTATTCTTTGGATCCATAATGTGGTACAATTTATGTTTTCACGGACCTGTATACAAATATATGTTATCAAAACAAATATATGTTATCAAAAACAGTTTACCATTAAATTGTTCCATGAAAATTTTATAGGTAAACAAGCAGTATGCTCGCGGCTTTGCTTGCATATGTTACTTACAGCAGATAATAAATGCATTAGTTGGAAAACCTCTTTGCAAACAAGATTGGTAGTTCAGTCATCTAGTGTTAGAATGACTAAGCTGCTACGCCCTGCTTGATCTAACTGAGCAGCAGGATAAGTAGCTACAGCTGTCCACGCGAAAAGCAGCCTTAAGTTTGTCCCTGCAACTAACAGCGACTTCGCCTGGGTCTTATTTATAGTCCTGCAAAGTTGACGTTGTGGGCTAATTACAGACTCCTAAATGAAAGAGGGTAACGGAATGAAATATGTAGTTTAGGTGGTATTAAGACTGATTTCCCCCAAGCACAACTATTGGTGATGGTGCCCTCAATAATATGTTTGTTTTTCTAAACCTGCACCTGAAGTTTAGAGTCATTAGGGAGTATTGGTGGGATAAAGTTTCGCTGAAATATAAACGTATTTGGTGCCTCAACCTTGAGGTCTGATACTGTTGAGGAACTTTAGTGGATAGTGGACTACATAATCCATTTTTACCACTTTTGAACGACTTCATCCAAATTGCATTTATTTAATCTGCCGTGCAGTTCTTATGTGTCAGAAGTGCACATTTGCACAGCCTTTAACGGAAATCAGGCCCAGATTCTCCCGAATAAGAGAACGGAGATACAAACAACTGCGCCACATAACGTCGAAATTATTCATGAAAAGTATTTTTAAAAATAAAATAATAATTTCGAAGGTTTATAGAGGTTGTACAACTCGTTTCAATAGAACTGTATAATGAAACTCTTGTATAAGTTATTTCTAGCTGGTAGTACTTGCTTTTCGGATCGCCTGCCTTGAAAATTTACAACTATGATTTCTTCTTAAAAATTAAGTTATCTTTTAAAGTAAAAAACCCTGCAAAATTTTTTAAATACCTACGTAAGCATCATTCTGACGCAAACAACACCTCAATATTGCTATTGGTTAGATAAATATCATCGACTGTTTAAAACAAATTTTATGCCTTTTTGTTCCTTTAAGTGTCGAATTTCGAAAATTCTTAGTTTCCAATCTTAAATGTTTGTACAAGTATCCATGTGAAATGAAAATCATGACGATAGCGCGTTCAGTCGAAGCTAAATTGATCATTCATTAAAAAACACATATCACCCCTGTACAGTACTGATAGTTAGAAGTTTTGAAAATTCCAAAAACCGTTTTGCTGCCATTTACCATATCATCATCCTTAAGCAAAAATAAACAGAATATCTGTACGTGTTCGATATTTAACGAGAATTTATATAAAATACATTTCAGGTCTTTTCACCTCCTGAGAAACTGAATCTCGGAAACCCTTGAATCTCACATTTTCAGCTACTTAACTGGTGTATATTGTACGTGAACAACACGACAATAGCCCGCTGGGTTCTATACTTATCGACGATTAATTGAAAACAATTTTCATCACTATTCACCCCTTTTGACCTCCTACGGCGGTAAATTTCGAAAATTCGAGATATTACGTTTCAGGTATGTGAGAAATCATCAATATTAAACAAAAATTACGTCACTATACAAACGATCAATGTGGCCGACTATATCGATTGTAAATCTGAAACGTATTCTACCTTTTTTTTTTTTTTTTTTTTTTTTTTTTACCTCTTTGAGACAGAATTCGAATTTTTTTAAAATTGTATTTTTGATAGTTACTATTGTGGGCAGTTAAGTTGACCTCTGAGCTTCATAGCGCTTTTATCAAGACGGGAGGGCGAAGAGAAACTGATATCCTACTGTCCGGGGCCACCTGCCAGGTTGATACTAGCAGGGCGGAAAACATTCGGCGCGTTCCGTCATACATTACATGAGTGTAACATATTTGTGAGTTGCAGCAGTTGTGCTCGGGAATATGTATACACCTTTCAGAACATGCGAAAACTATTTTACAAAACTGCTACGTTTTACTTCCGTCCGTAAAAAAAAAATACGCAAGATTTCGAAATAAAACTATTCAGTCAAACTAAATTAATGGAAATGTTGTATTAACGCAAACTTAAAATAAAATGTATTTATCCTACTACAGAATAATAGTCGGAGAATATATATCAGACTAACTGACAAGATCACTACGCCTACAGTATCTGCTTCGACACACATCAAGATATTTCTTTAATTTCTACATCAAAAAGCACTATAAAATATGTACACTGTGTAAATTCGTAATAATACTTGGCTATGGAAAAGGCCTGCAGCACGCAATACCGCACTTAAAATTACAAGTAAAAAGAATTTAATATCAATCGTTTTAAAAATAAATTGAAAATGGTAAACTAAAAAAAAAAAAAAAATAAAGGTATATTCTAGGTTCAGAATAACCCCTTTCTAGATAATTTGTCGTAATATAGGCGTACGTAGATAAAGAAGTATAAAATAAAATATATTTTCAAAATACTATATATAATGCTGAAGATTGAGGCCCTATCCATTACACACGTTACTAATTTCATTATTTAATTGCAAACTAAGTCACAAAAATATACAAAACAAAACTATAGCGCCTCAAGTGTATATATATATATATATATATATATATATATATATATATATATATATATATATCGAAAATATCTGTATTAATATATAGGCCATTCGGAATAAAGTGAGCACTAAAGATTTAACCTTTGAAAAATATCACTAGCCGTTACAGCATATAAGCCAACATTAACAACAGTTACATTTTTGTTTGTGTGGTTGGTAGCGAATGACTGTATTAAGTCCCGTGTATTTTCTTATTTGAATACAGCATTAGTGAAACAACATCAATTGCAAACGACCTCTCTGTATTTAATATACTTAAAAATATTTATTTAAGTTATTACTGACATACCTACTGACTGTATAATTTTATTTAATTAGCGGAAGTACAAAGCGACGCAACCGAGTCGATTATCGTTGACACACGCCGCTATTGCTTCGCGCCGCAGAGATAGTTTAAAATTTCACCGACAGATGGCATCAGAGTTAGGTTTTCGCCGCATTGAGTCATTCAGTTTGTTTGTCCGTTGTGTAATGAATATGGGTTTCTGATAAATACATTCAACGTCGTCGTTCATTGAAGAATGTTGAACGGAATTTTAATTCTTGAGTTGCGTGTGTCGTA
>PNEQ01110257.1:14963-66412 GCA_003012365.1 Medauroidea extradentata
TTCGAATATACTGTGCATGGATTTACGAGATTCGTAACGGTAATTAATAGCGCCGTTAGAGTAGACGCAGAGAAACCAATGTTATAAGACGTTAACTCGCAGGTATTTATAACTAAGATTACTACTGAGTATAGCATGTATTCAGCCCCCGTGCATTTAATGAGTACATATTATTGTAGCTAAAATTTATCGGAGCACTTTAACGTAAATGTAAACATTGTACAAGACTATGTAAATAAAAGCACGTGGCAATGTTGATGTTTACATGTAGCGGAAAGATATAAACTGGCAGAAAATAGAAATTAATCAGGGCTTTTTTTAGTGCTCACTTTATTCCGAATCACCTATACTTATATACGGCCCTAGAGCTTAGTTATTTACGTACACATATATTATAGTGATGAGTTACTAAGAGAGTTGTTGTTCTGAATCTACAATATGCCTACTATATACCGGTACATATATGACAAGTGTAACTTAAATTTGTTTTTTACTTTTTAGTTAAAATTTTTTTAAACAAACATTTTTTTTTTTTTTACTTTAATTTTTATTCTCTTGTTAGTCTCAAATCTCTGGAACTTACTTATTGGTTTGTCGGACTACTTTATACAAGTCATTGAACTTTAAATAACACAAATACATAATTTTGCGTTTTAGTTCACGTAATTTTAATAATGTAACGATATCCGTGTAATGCGACCCGTCATAGTATATTGTCACCGAACTTACATAAGTATGCCAAATTTTAGCTCAATCAGATACCAACAATTGGTTGAAAAAGGGTTTGAGCGTTTTGAAACGGTCAAATTAATTACATACGAGCATTGCAAGTTACATATAAGCTTGTAATAATGAAAACACGTAGTTTAAAGTACTTGACACAATTCAATTAGATTAATTTTGTCGACTACACATTCATAACGCAGAGGTAAACACCCTAAAAATTTTAATGCAGTAAATTAATTTCGAATGAAAAATGTTTATTTCTTTCGAAAACTAAATAATAAACCCAATATATTTGAAAAAAAAATAAATTAAATTTTAACAGTGCAAAATGTTATTTCTGACTCTATAAAAACTAATCATATTTTTCTTTCACGTTGATGGCGTGTTTTTAAAGTAACATTGTAAAACGAACTTCAAAAATCCAAATCCGTTTAGAACTGAAACGTTACTGTTTATCACAAGTCTGTTATTATAGCGTTTTATAGCACAAGTTTTGTCCAAATATAACAATTTTTAGTACTTGAAAATTTATTGAACCCTTGTAACTGTTTTTAAACCCGGGTTTTCAATTATCTACAACACTACGAAAAATAGAGCTAACAAAATGTATGTGCCAGATTTTTAATGAATCTGACCTTAGAATGAGAAAGGGGATTAAGAATATATTCACTGAATGCAAAACAAGAATTTGAATCCATCTACTCTATCATAATTTTACTTGAAGTTATTACAAACTTTACGTAAGTCACCACACATAATTAAAGAAAAAGGATGGGTTCTACAACTTTAAGGTTTTTGCTTTGCATTGAATTTGGTACAAATAAATAAATACGTTCTTGCCAATCACGTATGCCAGCTACTAATAAAATATTTTCTTAATTTCAATATATTTTTAGGTAAATTTATTGTTAGGTTTTACTTTATTTTTCAGTAATGGTGTGAAATATGTTAATGTTATTCAAGCAATAAATTATACATTCCTCCTGAAGAACAGAACCCCAAAATTCTTAACTACATAAGAAGCTACGGCAGTCGAACGCTTGCCTTACACCTAGGCGATCTGAGTTCTATCGATGTAGCAGTTCGGCGGATTTTTTCCGGGGATCTCCCATTTTCCCGGCCCTTGCATCCCGGCACCTCGATACTCATCTCATTCACCCTCATATACTCTGAACGTCTTTGATGATAATATCGTTCAGTTCCGCAATAAACTAAGTAACAGTTTATTACATACTTTATGTTGACATTTCCAGTGTCTGTTTTTTTTTCCTGGAGTGGTTAGTGGCAGATGTGGTCGTTCTTAGCTGACTTGCCGAATCCTTACTAAAGATCATTCATTCACTCCCATGTACTTTGCTGCTCTTACTAGTTCTGTGTAGAGACTCAAGCATTTACTTGCCGTTTCTTCATCGCAACACTGAATAACGGGTTTTATTATTTCCCACTCTCTGCTATGCATCTTCTTTCCGCGCGTCTGTAGGCTGCCACCTTCACCTTACTTTGTCGGGTATACACTGAGGGTCGATATTTTCCTAACAGCTACTAAACAGCTTCTTATCACGTCTTCTACCCCTGTACCCCTGTCCCCGCACCCCCGCGCTGTGAGAAGCCAAGATAACTGCCCACTATAATACATAAGCATCGATTTAACGTAA
Source organism: Medauroidea extradentata (assembly GCA_003012365.1). NCBI lineage: Eukaryota > Metazoa > Arthropoda > Insecta > Phasmatodea > Phasmatidae > Medauroidea > Medauroidea extradentata. Next base: position 17,345 of record PNEQ01110257.1, read on the forward strand.
AGATCACTTAAATTTCTCGATTGGCTCGATATATATATATATATATATATATATGAAGGAAAAATCTATGTCGCAGTTCACGTATTTTCACCTCCTTAATTAAAGAATTTCCAAACATATTGGAGTCATGCCTTGGACATTTGTTTACGTAACCAATTGAAGTAAAAATCTCGATGATAGGCAATTGTGTTCCAGCTATGTAGACGATAAATAAAAACAAATTTTCCCCCTTTTTTACTGCTTGGGGCTCGAATTTAAAAAATCCTAAAACTTCTTTTGGGTAATTATGTAATCATCATTTTGAATTGAAAACCAACACTTTATCCTTAAATGTTGAATATCGAATAATCATGAAATTTGCTAGTAAACATTTTATGTGTGTCCGATTGAAGTAAAATTCACGATGGTATGCCGTCGGGTTCGAGCTCTGTCGATGTTTCTTCGAAAATAAATTTCACCCCGTTTTCCTCTTTCCAGGTCAAATTTCGAAAAATCCCTTCTTAGTGCTCACCTACGACATGAGGGGAAACCACACAAAAATTTTAACGATTCCAGGTCCAGTGGTTTGGGCTGCAGTTTTATATGTCCGTCAGTCAGTCAAAGTGTTCACTGTATAGAGATTTCTCGTACAACCATTTTTATATATAACCATCTATACTGCTCGAAGCCAGTGGGCTATTGTCGTTAATTTTATTTCAATTGTATACTAATATAAATGTTAGTAATTAAATTTCAATATTTTTAAAAATTATGTCGCCAAGGTGATGAAGAAATGGGAAATGTGTTTCCGGTTGTTCCTCTACGTCTATCGAAACAGTGAAGACATCAAAGTTCTCTTTACTTAAGATTTCAGTATAACGTTTACGCAAATACCCCAAAAATCGTTCAACGAGCCATGTGGCGCAACGGTAACACGTTGGACTCGCATACGGGAGAGCCCGGGTATCATCCCCGGCTACGACCAATTCGATTTCGGTTTTCCAGGGTTTCCCGAATTCACTCCAAGGCGAATAGTTTTTTTAAGTGTTTCGGACGTAACAACATGCCACACGATAAAAATAAGATTTATCGTTTCTTATTTACAAGCTAGGCGACACTTTCTCTCTGATACACGCAACACAACCACACAAACAACTGAATTTGTGTTGTCAGACGACTATCTAAAGATAAAACCATGTTCATTTATATGTTATAATTAACGTCTCTATGTACTTAAGACTAGTGAGCAAGAATCAATCTAATAATGAGGAATTTTTTCTACTTTTGAAGAAATTGTTATCCGAATGCATATAAAAAGTGGCTTAAATTTATGAAAGCTATGTGAACAGAAATATTTTGGGCTATAACATTTATTGTCTAACATATCGATTTATTTAAGCAAGAATGAAAAATTAAAAAATATAATCGTAGTAGAAATAAAGAAGAAATTAAGTATTTAAGGCATATGTATGGAAAATGAATATTTTTGCAATAAAAGGTTTGAGTAATAAACAGCAATTTATTTTGCCAATAACAGTAACTGTGCTGTGAATTATCATTGTGCTACCCGAACTGTTTGTGTCAAAAATCCAGCTTAACAATGAGGTAAGAGGGAGTTGTTATTAGCGTAAGAGCTTATACGTGTAGGGGGTTGGGGGATGCTGGGAGATGCACGGCTTCGTATAATCGCTGGTAACACATGGCTGGGAACTTACTCTTACTATCTTGCTACTGGCGTGGAGGCAGAGACATCACGTGACAACCCCTCCCTGTTCCTAGTAACACAAGAGAATAGCAGTCCCGCCTACGCGGAGGCGCGGCCAATGAGATGCAAGGCCTGAAAGGAATTTGTCTGAAAGCGATCGAATGAAAGTAAAGAATAAATTAAAGGTTTAGGAAGCTAGTGTGTAGCAGAGTGGATTAAGGATAAAATATGCGCAGTAAATGTCACCGCATTCGGAAAGGCAGTTAAAGAATCTTACGCGAGGAGTATCTACGTAATCACATCAGCTGGTCCGACGTGGAGGATGGCTGAAAGGACGACTGTGATTGGTGTTCTCACTAGCCGCCTACTGAGATGCAAGTGCTTGCCACGGACCTGGAAAAACAAACATGCACGTAGATTGTCTCAGTGTGACTGACAGTAAATAATTCTGAAATCATCCAAGAGGCCAATTTGTCTCAAGCAAAGAGGCATATGGAATGTTTTAGCTGAAAATTTTTAAGTAATGTCGCAAAGCGGAAATCATTTGGTCGCACCGCCGCGCCGCAAACTCGCGACAGGAAGGAACAAAAAGTTGAATTGAAAGGTGGTTTTGAATCAACACAGTTATTTAAAAAAAGGATCCATAACTTATATTAATCTGTAGAATATTAATGGAACGCCGATAACGGGTATTTTACGTGTAATATTAAATCTTAAGAACATCAATTTTCTGTAATCACACACACGTATACATACAAACACTTACACACAAACACTCACATAAATAAACACACTCGCAGAAACATAACTATGTGAAACAAAAAAAAAAAGTGAGCAAAATGTAACCATTCACTCCGTAAACATAAAAGGAAAGTCCTAATGTAATTCTTGCCGTACGTTCCGCAAATTCAGACGGAAAAGGGAAACGTATATCACATAAATCTGTCTTTAAATCTCACCTTAAAGGTAATTGAAACATGTTAAAATGGTTAAGATATTTAATAGTAGATATTACTTATCTTGGGAACATATTATTGTCATTTCGAAAGTTTCCCAATGAAGAAAGGGACATTGTAGCTACCAGTTGGTTTAATACAGTTCACAAATATAGCGGCAAAGTAAATGTTCACGTAACAACAGTTAAAATTTTGTAACTTCATAATATTCAAAGATTCGAGCATTACACCTGATTCTAGTAGAAAATTTATACGAAGTTGGAAAAATGTTCTCTAAATGATTTCCTAAGTGCAGAAATACTGATACAGAGAGACTAATGATAATCTGTGCTGCGTCCTGCGGTGAGAGATGTTTCTAGTCCAGACTCTAGACAAACACAAGCCACTGTTCAGCTGACTTGCTCACTGGCGAGGTAAGAAAGAATGCGGGCGCACCACCTTGATTACGACGTGAATGCAATCACGACGCTATTGTCGTCACAGTTTGCATTGCGCCCGTGTGGTTGAGAAGACTGGAGCTGACACTGACAAGCAGAAGAAATGAAAAGAGGAAACAGAACACTTCCCGAGAGCCTTCCGTCTCCGCCCCTCACTCGCTGATTTAAAGGCGTTCCTTCACTAAATCCCTCCAAGATTGAAATACGTGATGGAATATTGATTCTCACTGATCATTACAAACAGTCGAGCGCCAGCGAGCTTCGCTTTGTCAGTTTGGCGCGATATAAAACAACGACTCTATACTGAGAGGAGCCCAGGAGAAAGTATCCTGTGTAGCTTGTGTCTGACTAACATTCTGCAAGTTCCTTAGTAATGTTGTGTATCAGCCTAGCGCATGCGTGAATTGACGCACTCCTTGTCATTTTGACTAGCTCAATTACATGGCTCAATTAAAACTATTATAAATGTTCTCAAGTTTGTCAACGACAGTGCAACCAACCAAATGCAACCAATTTATGTTTTCACTAACGTCACTCTTTCGCCGTTAATACGCTGTCAAGTCATAAAACTATATTTCTTGGCTGTGCTACAATAGAATGCTAGCGAATGGGTGACCACATAAAGCATTTTCAGATATGGACAGGAATTTGTGAAAGACTGATTTGGGTGGGTTTTAGTAATTGAGAAGCAGATTTAGCCGATTTGCCTGAAATCCAACAATTATATTTTCACAGACATAATAATAAAATTCGTTCATATATATAGTCTCGAAGAGAAAAGCTCTCCAAAGTTTACCTGAAATACTTTTATTTCAGTAGCATAGATAAGCAAATAGCATAATCACTGAAAAACAAGGAGTCAAACATTGCGTTTTGCTGTACATTGCAGTCGACAGAACCTGTCTGTGGAATATTGAAGTATAGCAGCGTGCAATATGACGGAGAAAAAAGTGGTATTTTATGTTTACGTGTAGCAAGTTAAGTCGTGTAGTTGGCAGATACCTACATTAGTTTTTAAAACATCTACAAAACACGAAGAATATAAAAAATACATTGACGGAAAAATATAGTTAGGTCTATTCCAGAAAGTTGTACTTAAATTAGAAAATACGTAGAAGTACATTTATTAATTTACTGCAACCGTGAAAGGAGCGACGCAACCATTGCTTATGTTGAGTCATATACATTTAACCACCAATAATTTTGATTCGGACATAGATCGTGAACTACCTATGCAATACACGCGTATAATACACATATTTATTAACAACTACTTACACATATACGTACACATATACGTACGTAAAAATGCGTACATGCATATACACAAACACACATAAATATATACTGCTGATATATGTTAAGCATAAACTGGTTTTAGATGCAAGCGTATGAACCACAAATTATTTGGATAACTGACTGAATAGGCACACCACATGACAGCAGCACCAACACTGTAATATACTTCGAACCCATAGCCGCCAGTGGAAAGTTGTTTTACCTACCTGCAGGATACGTGGGTTATGAAAAAAAATTGAATAATATGTACGCATATAAATAAATAAACAAATAAATAAAATAAATAAATATATAAATAAATATATGTATGTATGTATATCCGCACATTCACAGAAACATCCATACACAGACTATCTTTTCTCGTTGCGAAAAGCCATTAAAGTGAACACTTTCAACTAACTTACTTATTGTAGAAAACTGCATGAAACACTTGACAGTTTTTGTTTCTGTCTCACAAAACTCCTAAAAGATGTTTAATTATTTTATTCTGTTGCGAAGAACTCATATTCGCCCAAGCATAACTTTCGTTGTTTTCCATTTTAAAATAACCGCACATCGATCGTGAATTAACTGATGTAATGAAATAATAATATCACTACAACAGGAAACAGTAAATTTATTTTCAAAATATATACTGAAATACATGACTCAGTTACAGTATTATGGTCAATGGAATCGCGCCATATGCATTTTGAATGGCTTTAGAGGGTCAGGATGGTCGCCTGCCTTTGATCCAGTCGGGTGTGTTCGGCAATGAACGGGTATACTTGGTAGTGGCATGGTGTGCTCAGTATTGCCCGGGTGGTTCAGGATATGTTTTTTTTTTGTTAGTTCTTGAGAGCGTGTAAAGTTTTTTAATTTCAGTAAATTTTTTAATTTCTATTTTTTTTTTAAATTTCTTAGCATATTTAATTTTTATTTTTACGTATTAATTTTGTTACATTCTTTTTTATATATTTCACTATTAATTTTCTTAGTAATTTTTAATTACTTTTTATTTACCAGCATTTATTTACCTACGTTAACAGTTTATTATTTCCTTTGTTATTTATTTTCTCATTAAATTATTCATATTTACTTTCTTATTCATTTTCATTTACCTACCTTTTATTCATTTCATTATTAATTATCAATTAATCATTTGTTATCTTGTTTATTTCTAAGTTTTATTATATATTTATATTTTTTATTAATTTTCTTATGTGTATATATTTTTTAGTTGCTTTAGCTTTCCTTTCTGTCTTTTCTAGTTTATTATTTATGTTTATTAATTTCGTTTGCTCTTTATAAACAAAACCAGACTCCCAATGGTCTCTCCTATGCCTTAATTTATGTTCGTTTATTTGTCTTCCTTTCAAGTTTCAAGATTATTCCTTCCTTCTTAAAGTAGTACCCAGAACGACAGTACCGTAATAATAGTTGGCGAGCTGTTCGTCAATGTTCGTGAGCTGTTCGACAATGTTAGCGACCACTTCATATACGACGAGGTGTCGCCAATATTCGCGAATACTTCGGCAGAGACAACAGCATCTTCACTAGTGACTGCTACCACTCCGGCCATGGTGACGAGCAGATCGCTGGTCTTGGTGAGCACTTGGGCCTGAGGGCTTCCTCGAACATGCTGTCATCTACAGCTGAGTCACCGAACAATAGGTGTCGCTTCAGCAGTGAGGACTTTGTGTTCGAGACTGTATTGCGACTGTACGAAGCTGATGAGTGTACTAAAGCATTGTGTTTGATGTAAATAAATATACGCAAGATCGAACATTACGAGGTGATTAGAGCTTAGGAGATTGTACGTATTTGCAAGGGATCCTGGGTTATTACCTAGTAGATTACATGTATATAACCTTTTTTTTTCTGTAAAAATCATTCTTTATATTTAGCTTGAGAATTTTAAGAGGAAAAATATTACCATTTAAATAACTGTGTGTGAAGAAAATTATATAAAATCTTAACGTTCTGAATATGATTTTCCTTATATGTAGAAAAATGTAGTGAGCGGATAGAAAATTGTATTGTATGTATCTGCCATATTTGATCCAGTATGGATGCTGGCTATGTTTATATTTTGCATAGCTGTGAGTGCCAGAGTGTATATATCTGGTAGTTTTTAAGTGAGAATTTCGTATCTATGTATATGTAATGTAGAAAGCCTTGGTAGCGAAGGTGAAGTAGAGTTTTAGTGGTTAGGGGAGGGTGGACTTTACTGCTCGCACTCACTGACTTCTCGTGCGCCGGTGTGAAACTGACTGACGAAATTTCATGACGTAACATATCTGCATGTGCTATGTATTGAAACGCACACCTGTTGTTTTGCATAGTGTTCTTATCCCTGATGTTTACTTGGTGCCATAACTGTGAAAAAAAAAAAAAAAAACAATTCGTTTTCTAGATGGCCGCTAAGTTGTTGCTTGGTTTGCGATTACGGTAGTAAAATTGAACAAACAGTGAGACCACAACTCATTTCGTTTTTTTTTTTCGTGACTTTATGGTCCTCCGAAGTTTTTCATGCATTGTGTACGTAACATTTTGGTCCATTCGGGGCCGGATTGTGCCGGCATCAGTCGATATGCCGCTTTATCGTTTAGTGCCAAGCCACGCTCATATCGTAGTAGGACTGTCACTACTATGTACTCTACTTTTGCAACAGAAGTGCTTCCTTTCGTTAATGGAAATGCATATGAGTATAAAATATAATTATGAGTTGGTGTTATAAGGTTTAAGTCTATTTGTGAGCGGTACCTTAACCTTAAAAATGGTCATTGGTCTAATCATGACGGACTCGTTTGCATTGTTACATAGATTACAAAGAGTGGAAGACCGTTTGAAGCGAGCGGTAGGATTGTTGGAAGTGCTAAAAACAGATTCTTCCAAAGAAGAAATATTTAAAGCTACTGTGCGGGATTTACCACATGTACGCCAAGGGTACGAGGAAGATCACCTTGCGGTGGAAATTGCGTTAAAGAATGGCAAGAAATTTAATGCCGTGGCACATGGAGAACGCCTAGCGAAGTATTATGATTAATACTTCGAGGTTATGGCAGAGTTTGAGAGTTTGACAAGTAAGACTACAATACCTCAAAAGGAAATGTCTTCCTCTGGTAGCGACAGTTCAACTTCGCATGTTACGAATAAATCTTCCCACTTTCAACGGTGAGTTGAATTCATGGACAAGTTATTCCTATTTATTTTGATCACTGATAGCAAAACACCCTGTGCTTAGCAATGTGGAACATTTAGCGTATTTGAGAACATCATTGACCGAAAACCACTGCTGTTGATACTATCAATTTCATTGACAGAGGAAAATTATGCAGTAGAATGGGATAATTTAGTCAAGAGATATGAACACATGCGTCTGATTACGTCCCAACACATTGATGCACTTTTGCAAGTATCTACAATGATGCAAGATTCACCAGCCTCATCGAGACACTTACTGACTACTGTGGTAGAAAATACTACATCATTGTGAGCTCTCGATGTCCCAGTCAACACGCGGGACTTGTTACTCGTTCCTATTTTAGAGAATAAACTTCATTCTACACACACAGAAAAAAATACTTATTATTCACTGCAAACTATTTTGTTAAAATGGACCTTACCAAATTTTTTTTTGTAGTGACCACAAACATTTTTTGCTGTCCCCAATAAAGTTTTGCAGTGACTACAAAAAATCTTTGTAACCACTACAAAAAAATTTGTTAAGGTCCATTTTAACAAAATATTTTGCAGTGACTAGTAAGTATTTTTTTCAGTGATAGACAGTAGTGGGAATTGACTCTTGAGTCCCGACTGTTTCTACACTGGCACAGTTCACGTCATTCCTTGAGAAGCAGTGTCAATCCATGGAGGCAGTTGTTCGGTCCAAAGACAGGATACCAGCATGAAGATCTTCAGTTGTTGTATCCAAGAATCATGTATCACGCAAACGGGACACTTAGTTCCATCTCTGAGCTCCAACTCATTTGTCAACATGTTCCCATCAGAGGGTAACAAATGTGAGTAATGCCACAGTGTGCACATGTTGTACAAGTGTCCTGAAATTTTTTCAAAACTTCCATCTGAGCGTTTTAGTATTGTCAAACAGACAAGAATATGCTTGAAATGCCTACGCAGCACACATCCATTTAAGGATTCTTCATCTCTGTCGTGTTGTAAAAGTGTAAAGCCAGATACCATACATTACTTAATTTCGAAGCCACCCCATTGTGTGTTTGGTGTTTCTACAGACCTGACTTCAGTGACACCCACATCTAATATTGAATCCAAGGAAGGTGGGTCCAGTGCCTTTACAGGAGTTACATCGCAAACAATGCAGAACACTACTGCAATGCCATCGTCTGTTCTGTTATCAACAGCAATGATTGATATAGTTACATCATAAGGTACACAGTACACAGTTCGTGTATTGTTAGACTCTGCCAGCCAGGCAAGCTTTGTTTCTGACACATGTGTTCAGCATCTTGGCCTGCATTGTAGAAGGGCACATTTGCCAGTTCATGGGTTAGCCCATACCCCTCTTATCTGAGCAAAGAGTTTATCAACATTCACCATAAGGCCCATTGGCCAGGAGTTCCCTCATTATCAGGTTTTAATACTGTAAAAAATTTCATCAAACTTACTTACTTCACAAGTAAACTTTGACTCGTGGACACATGTATCTCATCTTAATCTGGCAGATCCTAACTTTGCCACCCCAGTCCAGTTGATATGTTATTGGGAGCGGATATATTTGGCAAGGTGTTCACTGGACATAGGTTAGAAGGAGGCACTGGGCAACCAGTTGCCTTGCAAACTATCTTTGGCTGGGTCCTCATGGGTGCTGTGAACTCAGATACTGCTACTGACTCAACTGAAGTTACATATTTGTTTGCTTCGCCTATCCTTCAGACACCAGTCCTTGAAGAGGTGATGAAGAAGTTTTGGGAATTGGAAGAGGTGCCAAAACAGAAACATATTTCTTAGACACATGCAGCTTGTGAAGAAACCTTTGTGAGTACCCATGAACGAGATAGTATTGGCAGGTATGTGGTGACCTTACCTTTTGTTGATCCTAGCCCTGACCTGGATGAATTCAAATCGTATGCTGTGCAGTGTCATGAGTCCATGGAACGACATTTGAAGAGACGTCTAGAGTTTCGTGATGACTACATAGCATTCAGTATTATTTGGATAGTGATAATATGGAATGGGTTTTTCCAACCTCCACCAATTGTTCTGATACCTACTGCCTTCCACATCACGGAGTCAGCAAACCTGATAGTACGACAACAAATCTTCTTGTAGTTTTAAATAAATCATCACAGGCCAGTGGGAGTCTTAGTCTCAATGATGTTCTTCTTCCTGCCTCAAATCTTCAGACAGATATATGTGAGCTCCTCCTTCGTTTTCGTTGTCATACTATAGACTTCACAGGTGACACTAAGAAAATGTACAGCCAAATTGCAGTTTATCAGAAACACCAAGACTACCAGAGTGTTGTGTGGAGGTGGTCACCTTATGATCAAGTGGAAGACATTTGTTGCAAATCGAGTAAGTCAAGTGCAAGAGTTAGTACCGGCAGTATATTGGCAGCATGTGAGAACAGAAGAGAACCCTGCCGATTGTGCTTCTAGAAGACTGTATCCCTCTCAACTCATCCATCATCCCTTGTGGTGGTCTGGACCTGGTTGGTTGAAAAGTACTTGTGTCATCGGCACTTCATTACCTGAACCTGTAGCTTCGGACGTTGAATTTGAACGGAAAACAGAAGTAATCAGCTTGGTGACTGAGACACTTCCTTCATTTTTCTTCAGATATTCTTCGTTGACAAAATTACAAAGGGTAATTGCCTACTGCTTGAGATATGTACATAATTGTCGAACAAAGCCGAATTGCAAAACAGGTGTCTTGACTGTGTTGGAGTTACAACGATTCTTATTTGTTTGCATTACTGTGGTACAACAAGTCTTTGCTGAAGACAAGCGTTGTCTTTAAAATAATCAACAATGCTCCCAAACACTGCGAAGGTTGAGCCCATTCATTGATCCCCTGGGCATATTCAGGGTGGGCGGCCGACTTAACAACTCTAAACGTCCGTATGCCATCCAACATCCTATTGTGTTACCAAAGAAACATCCATTCACCAATTTGATTATTCAACATTATCATGTGGTGCACCTCCATCCTGGTCCTCGAACTCTACAAGCAATCCTATGTAAGAAGTTTTGGATCCTTTCCGCTCGTTCAGTAATACGACAGGTGTTCCACTAGTGTGTGATATGTTTTCGCACCAATTCTACACCCACTTGCCCAGTCATGGGAGAGCTACCTGTACCACGTGTCCAGCAAGTGACTTCATTTAACCATATTGGTCTTTCTTGATTATGGTGGTCGCACCGAACACGTGGCTGTAAGTTCACAAAGGCGTATCTATGTTTGTTTGTATGGAAACTAAGGCTCTTAATCTCGTACTGGTTTCTTATTTGTCCACTGAAACCTTCCTAGCTGATATTTATAGGTTTATCTCCAGACGTGGTCGTCCAGCTCATCTTTACGGTAACTGTGGTAGTAACTTCATTGGGGCTCAACGACTATTCGCAGATCCATACCGTCTCATCAAGTCGCCTGAGTTTGGTACTGGCGTGACTGATGTACTGACTAATGAAGTTATTTCTTGGCACTTCAACCCTCCTGCTGCTCCCCATTTTGGTGGTTTGTGGGAGGCTGGCATAAATTCTGTCAAAAGACACTTGCAACACATTGTAGACCAACAAATACTATCATTTTAAGAGCTTTCTACAGGTCTTGCACGAATAGAAGTCATGTTAAACTCACGTCCATTGTGTGAGGTTAACCCAGATCCTTCTAAAATGGAAGTACTCACACCTACTTAATTCTTGGTTCTTCAACCTCTTACTACACTTCCAGATTCTGATTAAACTCCTTTGAACAATAACTGACTAAGCAGATGTCAAATTGTGCAACGAATATCTCACGATTTTTGGAAACGTTGGCAAAAGGAATACTTGCACATGTCACAACAAATAAGCAAGTGGACTAAGACAAGTTGTGGGCCTAAAGTTGGGGCCACTCATCCTCTTACCTGGTGTCTTACTCGAATCAACAGTCTTCATCTAGGAACTGACTGCATTCCACAAGTAGCCTATCTACGGACCACCACTGGAACCCAGCAGTGTCCCCTTGATAAGTTGTGTCTTTAGTTAGCTTGTGCTAACATGGCGGAATGTTTTGTATAGTGTAGTTATCTCTGATGTTTACTTGGTGCCATAACTGTGAAGAAAAAATTCGTTTTCTAGATGGCCGCTAAGTTGTTGTTTGATGAGCGATTAATGTCGTAAAATTAAATAAACAGTGAGGCCACAACTCATTTCGTTTTTGCTTCGTAACTTTACGGTCCACCAGAGTTTATCGTGCAATGTGCACGTAACACCTGTGTCGTCTTATTTCTTGCAGGTGGCGATACGAGCGAGGCATGGACTCCTGAAATAATATTGTTACAAATTTTTAAATTGATCGACTGAATTAATCGGAAATCGTTTAGTTGTCGCTATGTGAATGTGTATAACCATAGAGGACAAGCAGGAAACTGTCATGCGTCTATTATATTAAAAAAATGATATTTTGATGAAATTGACTTCAAATAATGTATAGGTCGAATATATCGGAAATCGATAGGGCAGAGCTAAGTACTATAGTGGCGTTTCACAGCGCGGGGGTGCAGGACAGCGGGACAAGGGAAACAAGAGGAGGTAAGGAGACGACGTACAGTCGACAGCAGTGTAGTAACTGTTAGGAAAATATCAACCCTTTGTGTACTGTATACCCGAAAATGGAAGGTGAAGGTGGTGCCTGCAGAGGTGCGGAAAGGAGATGCATAGAAGAGACCGGGAAATAATAAAAACCTTTATTCAGTGTTGTGATGAAGAAACGAGAAGTAAATGCTTGAAACTCTACAGAGAGCCAAGAGCAGCAAAGTACACGGCTGTGAGTGAAAGAGCTGTACACTAACCAATCCAGGAAAGAAAAACAGATACTGGAAATGCCGACATAAAGTATTGAATAAACTGTTACTTAGTTTATTGCGGAACTAAAGGATATTATCACCAAAAACATTCAGTGTCGATTAGGGTGAGTAAGATGAGTATCGAGAAGTGCCAGAATGCAAGGATAGGGAAAATGGGGGATACGGAAAAAAAAACCCGCCGAACTGCGACATCATCCGACACGATTGTACATGAGTAAATCCGGAGCTCAAACACCAGGTACATAACTCAGATCGCCTAGGTTTAAGGCAAGCACTCGACCACCACAGCGTCTTACGTAGTTAAGAATTTCGGGGTTCTGTTGTTTCAGGAAGAATCTATGATTTATTGTTTGAATAACATATTTTGCAACATTACTGAATTAAAAAAAAACCTAACAATATAATTACCTATATCTACATTGACATCAAGAAAATCCTTTGCTAGTAGGTTGGTAAGAACGTAATTAATATTTATTTATTTATAAGTGCTACCAAATTCAACGCTAAGCGAAAACCTTTCAGTGAAAGAACCCATACAGAACCCATACATTTTAAATTATGTGCAGTGATTTACATAAATTCTGTAATAACATCAAGTAAAATTATGAAAGCGTAGATGTTTTAAATTCTTGTTTTGCATTCAGTGAATATAATATTATTGACCCCATTTCTCCTTCTAAGGACAGATTCATTAAAAATTCATCACATACGTTTTGTTAGCTCAATTTTTTCGCAGTGTTGTAGGTAGTTAATAACCCAGGTTTAAAAACTGTCGCAAGGTTAATTTGCAAGTATTAAACATTTTTATATTTGGCCAAAAGTTGTGCTATAAAACGTAATAATAACAAAATTGCGAAAAAACAGTAACGTTTCAGTTCTAAACGGATTTTGGATTTTAAAGTTCATTTTAGAATTTTACATTAAAAATACGCCATTAACGTGAAAAATAAATATGAGTAGTTCTTATAGAGTTCAAAATAACATTTTGCCACCGTTAAAATTTAGTATTAAATATATATATATATATAATTTATTGTTTATTTTTCGAATAAAAAAAATTCATTTGCAATTAATTCACTGCATTTACAATTTTATGTGTGTTCACCTCTGCGCTACAAATTTATATCTGACAAAATAAATCTAATTGAATTGTGTCAAGTAGTTTAAACAATGTGTTTTCATTATTACAAGCTTTTATTGAACTTACAATGTTCGTATGCAAGAAAGTTGACCGTTTAAACATTTGCAAACCATTTTTCAACCACTTGTTGGCATCTAATTGAGCTGAAATTTGACATACGTATGAAAATTCCGTAACAAAGCAATATTATGGTTTACACTACACGTACCGTATATTATTAAAATTATGTGAACTAAAACAAAAACCTATGTTATTTTTCAAGGATTTAACAAGATTTTAGATAACTGGAATTTACTCGAATAAAATACTCCGACAAACCAATAAATTAGTTCCAGAGATGAGAGACTAAAAAGAATAAAAATAATTAAAGTAAAAAATTAAAAAAAAAGTTAAAAAAGTGAATTAAAAGTAAAAATAAAATTAAGTTATATTTGTCATATGTGTACAAGTTTGAAATATTTAAGACTTAAAAGTAAAATAATAATAATTCAAAAGTAACAAAATTAAAAACAAATTAAAAAATATGAATAAAAAGTAAGAAATAAATTTGAGTTACAGTTGTTAAATATGTATACATTAGGTACAGTTTAGGTAGAGAACAACCACTCTTTTGTAGCTTAGTTTGTAATTAAATGATGAAATTAGTAACGAGTGTAATGAGTAGTACCTCAATCTTAAACACACACACACACACATATATATATATATATATAACTTATATATATAATACACACAACGTGTATCTGAAACATACCGACATACTTTAACAGGTTATTCCTGAGGCGGAAATATAAAGTTTCATACAGGAAACACATGCATCAGGTCAAATAGGGAGGGCTGTAGACGCTTCCAAAGTTTGGAAAAATATTATAAATTATTGTAATATTTTCAAAACGGCTTGCTTGACAGAAACAGACATATGGTTACCAATAAGTGTCACCGAAATAAATAATAACGTGAGGGATTTGTACATTTAAAACATTTCAATGATTTTTAAATAGGGTGGCGCCACCTTTATTAAAAAAAATATCGCACGTGACAGCAAAATGTGGTATTTGTGACCAAAAATAATAAAACGTCGGAAAAATTAGAAAATGAAATTTCTTTGCAAGAACTGACTAAATCTGGTCCTTTAAGGGTAATCATTAAATGTTTGATTTCACAGAAAACTGATATTGTCTACGAAGTATGTGACCAGGAATGACTGATTGTGTGCTTCGCTATAGTGTAAATGCGTCCTGCAACTTTGTGCGTGGTAAAACGTTTTTGAGTTTAATAATCAGATTTGGTGGGATTGTCTAACATTAATGAGAAATAAAATAAGAAAATTATTGCACGTCCGTGCACTACCAATGTCATTTCGCACTACCATAAGAAATTCTGCAATAAGTGTTCAAATTGGTGGTCTCCCGTTTCGTTGCAACAACTGAGTCGGCGTATCAAAGAATGGCGTATACTCGTTCGAAAACCCCTTGTGTATCTTGAGTTTTGTCGCAGGCGACCATTACCCTAGCTAGCAGATCTTCCTCTGACTCGATTGGTGTGTCGCACGCCAGAGCCATGCTGAACCCCCACAGGAAAAATATCAAGTGGATTAAGGTCTGGAGAGCTTACTGGCCACGCAATAGGCCCACCTCTTCCAATCCACTATACTGGAAATGCCGTGTTAAGGTGATTACGTACAGCTCGTGTGTAATGGGGAGGGGCACCGTCGTGTTGAAACCACATACGTTGCTGAACCACAAACGGCACATTCTCGAGGAACTCTGGCAATGTGAATTGCAGGAATAGGCAGTACATGTGTTGATTCAATTGGCGTGGCATCAAGTAGGGCCCAATGAGATGGTTTATGACAATACCCGCCCAGATGTTCACAGAGATTTGTTGCTGGTTCGCTACTATGGCAGTTGCATGAGGATTGATGTCGTGTGTGGTATTGCGTACTACAGGCTCTTTCCATAGCCAAGTATTATTACGAACAACCACATTGTACATCTTTTTACAGTGACATTTGATGTACAATTAAAAAAAAAAAATTCCTAATGATGTGTGTCGAAGCAGATACTATACGCGTAGTGATCTTGTCAGTTAGTCTGACTTATATTCTTTGACTATTATTCTGTAGTAAAATACATATATTTCATTTTCTGGTTTGCCTAAATGTAACGACATTTCCATTAATTTTGGTTGACTGAATAGTTTTTTCGAAACTTTGCGTATATTTACGGACGGAAGTTAAACGTAGCAGCTTTATGTAACAGTTTTCGCATGTTCTGAAAGGTGTATACATATTCCCGAGCACAACTGCTGCAACTCACAAATATGTTACACTTATGTAGTGTATGACGAAACGCGCCGAATGTTTTCCGCCATGCTAGTATCAACCTGGCAGCTGCCCCGGGCAGTAGTGTATCAGTTTCTCCTCACTCTCTCCTCCTGATAACAGCACTAGGGAGCTCAAGAGTCAAACTTAATTTCTCACCATAGTAGAGGGTGAACTCAAGCATTTATTATTATTTTCAGTACTTAAATTGAAAACGTAAATTGAAATAAATTATGATTAAATATTTAAAGTAATTAAAATAATAATTTCAAGTAAGATTAAGGAAATAACTAATACATTTCTTACTCACTGGATAGTATCAATTTACTTGATATTGATGGCCAGTACCTGCCTTCATATGTTCGTGAGCCCGAAATAAAAAGTGCTCGTCCAGCCGGTTTGTCAAGACCATGGCGTCCTGCTGCTTTTTAAATTTCCAATTTGGAGTAAAAAGAAACAATTTTAAGGAGAGAAGGGACATTTTTTGGGAAATCATGGACATTTTAGACGATTTTGAGGAAAAAAAAGGATATTTTGATGATGTCATGCAAGATGGCGGCCGCCGTGGACGCGGCGAATGTTCCCGAACGAAAATTTTAATATTTATACTCGGCTATTAAAAAAATTGTAGTATACAAGAATTTTCTTGCGAATAAAGAGAATTAATATTTTTCAATAATTTTTCACTCATTATAATTTGGGGAATTATTTAATGGCGTGAGATATATTTACGAAACATTTGACGTAACTAATATTTTATGACCTTGGTGGAAATAAAACATTTTTTTTTTAAACGACTTTTTAAACGCGATGAAATGTAATTACTGGATCGATAATACTGCAGCTGAACAAATTATGTCAAATTTTTAATATTAACTATATAATTTACGCAAATAAGAAATGAGACGTTTTCCCAAATAAATAAATAATATCAGTAATAATATATATTTTCAAACTTTTACAAATTAAAAATATTTATTACAGGATAGAGTAGTGTACGTACTGAGGTATATACAGACATGTTCATCTTTCCAAAGTATTTAGGCTAGTAATTCATTTTCTCGCAGGAAGGACAACCACGCAGAGGTCACCGAGTAACAAACTGGCGCGAAAGACACAAGGAAAGTTCTCTGGATCTATTTTATATGTAATTAGTCTACTCGCTGCGAGAAGTCAGAGCACGCGTGCAGAGCTTAATTAAAACAGCTGTGTAAACTACACGCATTTCATTTGACCTAGGCGACTACACATAGCGCTGGTGAAACATGCAGAAGCCACATTTTAAAAGACTCGTTCTGTGAAGACGTTAACGTCATAACTGTTCTGGTAGCATGACTAAACATATATAAATAACCTAAAACCATAAAGTAAACATGTGTAAGCGTCTACCAATTTTTAAACTGCATAAATAATACAATCGCACAGTATTACTCACGACATTCACTGCAATAAGCTATGACAAACAAAAATATTTCCTCACATTAGTACAACCTAATAAAATTTCACTAACATTTCAATTAATCAAGAAAATAGATGTGTCAATCAACCCTCCAGGATGCACAGGAAAAACGGTTTAGTGGTGGCCACAAAATGTTTTGTCAATAAAGACCTCATCGAAATTTTTTACAGTTGTTACAAACTATTTTTGTAGTTATTGCAAAATTTTATTTTGTTCGGGCGGGGAGGGGGGAAGAGGGCAGCAAAACATTTCTGTGGTCTGCATAAAAAATTTGGTAGGATAATGACAACATATTTTGTGGCAGCCAAAATGCTTTTGTCTTAGTGTGGTATACATACCGTAAACATTTTTTCCATATAAACTTTTTAGTCAAAAAAGGAAAAAAATGTTATTTTATTTTCACATAGTCCCTACTTCATTTGCGCGTATTGGCAGAGTAAATTTCAAGTTACTCAGTGCTTTGTAATGTACAGAGAAGTAAATGTGTTTGTAATTTTTTTTCGTATGCAACTAAGATCACCCGATGTTTTTATACTTTTTGTCTCCAAAAGCAAATTAACATTCTGCCGCAGATCTGAAAATAGATCCTAACATAATAAAGTTAAACAAATTCGTATGTGTGTTGTGGGTATGCTTTAATTTATTCCAGTAAGAGATTTATTTCAGGCAATATAATATACAAAATAAGATAAGGTTTTTTCTTATAGATATGAACGTCAACGACATTTTAAAAGTTATGTAAATGAAACATAAATTCAATATAAAAATATTATAGTACAGAAAATAATTTTTTATTAAGGAATTGCATACATTCATCCTGAGAAACACGCATATATAGGATGATCGTAAACTTTATAAACAAACTCTGTGATTTGTTCTTTAGGGAAAACCAAATAAAAAACATTACGCAACACATTCGAAAGTGGTTTTGGGAATGGTTTTGATTCAAGTCAATAAAACGTACTTAATATTACAGAACAAGTAACTTACTCCGTTAATTGTATTTCTTTCAAACGAAAGCTGAAATCTGGGAATAGTTTCTACATAATATCCTCCTCACTCACTGAAGAAAATGTGCTGTCCAGCGATACTATTAAAATTTTTTAAATATTAAGTGTATTCTCCAGTCAAAAAAACTGTCGAGAAAACAGACAAATTGTGTTGCGACTGACTGGCTGAGTAGTGAATCATATGAGTAGAGTCCAATGTAGCTCGCCCATGAACTGCGTTGGTGAATCACGTGAGTAGAGTCCCATATAACTCGCGCATGAATTGCATGAAATGTTTTGGGACAGACTGAGTATAGAATCATGTGAGTAGAGTACTATATAGCTCGCTCATGAACTGTGTTCGGACTGGCTGAGTAGTGAATCACGTGAGTAGAGTCCTATACAGTTCGTCCATGAACT
Organism: Medauroidea extradentata; assembly: GCA_003012365.1. NCBI lineage: Eukaryota > Metazoa > Arthropoda > Insecta > Phasmatodea > Phasmatidae > Medauroidea > Medauroidea extradentata. Next base: position 36,085 of record PNEQ01110257.1, read on the forward strand.
GTGTTGTGACTGGCTAAGTAGTGAATCATGTGAGTAGAGTCCTATACAACTCGCCCATGAACTGCGTTGGGACTGGCTGAGGAGTGAATCATGTGAGTAGAGTCCTATATAGCTCGCGATGAACTGTGTTGGGACTGACTGACTAGTGAATCATGTGAGTAGAGCCCTATATAGCTCGCCCATGAACTGTGTTGGGACTGGCTGAGTAGTGAATCATGTGAGTAGAGTCCTATATAGCTCGCCCTTGAAGTGTGTTGGGACTGACTGAGTAGTGAATCATTTGAGTAGAGTACTATATAGCTCGCCCATGAACTGTGTTGGGACTGGCTGATTAGTGAATCATGTGAGTAGTGTCCTATACAGCTCCCCCATGAACTGTGTTGTGACTGGCTGAGTAGTGAATCACGCGAGTAGAGTCCTATACAGTTCGTACATTAACTGTGTTGTGACTGGCTAAGTAGTGAATCATGTGAGTAGAGTCCTATACAACTCGCCCATGAACTGCGTTGGGACTGGCTGAGGAGTGAATCACGTGAGTAGAGTCCTATATAGCTCGCTCTTGAACTGTGTTGTGACCGACTATGTAGTGAATTATGTGAGTAGAGTCCTATTCAACTCGCCCATGAACTGCGTTGGGACTGGCTGAGTAGTGAATCATGTGAGTAAAGTCGTACATAGTTCGCCAATGAACTGTGTTTGGACTGGCTGAGTAGTGAATCATGTGGGTAGAGTCCTATTTATCTCGCCCATGAACTGTGTTGTGACTGGCTGAGTAGTGAATCATGTGAGTAGAGTCCAATACAACTCGCCCATGAACTGTGTTGGGACTGGCTGAGTAGTGAATTATGTGGATAGAGTCCTATATAGCTCGCCCATGAACTGTGTTGCTACTGGCTGAGTAGTGAATCATGTGAGTAGAGTCCTATACAACTCGCCCATGAACTGCGTTGGGACTGGCTGAGGAGTGCATCATGTGAGTAGAGTCCTATATAGCTCGCCCATGAACTGTGCTGTTACTGGCTGATTAGTGAATCGTGTGAGTAGAGTCCTATACAGCTCGTCCATGAACAGTGTTGTGACTGGCTTAGTAGTGAATCATTTGAGTAGAGTCCTATACAACTCGCCCATGAACTGTGTTGGGACTGGCTGAGTAGTTAATCATGTGAGTAGAGTCATATTTAGCTCGCCCATGAACTGTGTTCAGACTGGCTGAGTAGTGAATCATGTGAGTAGTGTCATATAGTGCTCGCCCATGAACTGTGTTGGGACTGGCTGAGTAGTGAATCATGTGAGTAGAGTCCTATATAGCTAGCCCATGAACTTTGTTGGTACTGGCTGAGTAGTGAATCATGTCAGTAGAGTCCTATTTATCTCGCTCATGAACTGTGTTGGAACTGGCTGAGTAGTGAATCATGTGAGTAGAATCCTATATAGTTCTCCCATGAACTTTGTTGCGGCATTTTAGGAGAAATTTTTAAATGATACTACTAAACGTACGTTTGATATCTCTAGCTACGAAAATAAAACAACATACTGTTTACATTTCACCACCCCACTGTTGGCACCATATGCCATGATTTACTCACCAAGAACTAGTTTATTTCCCAAAAAAAGGTTATTAGTACACATAAAATATAAAAAGTTTGGTTAATCAAACTCATTGAGGCACTAGTATCGACCAAAGCTGGTCGAAGCTCGCCATACCAGGAAGTAATGACTGTACAGGCACCCATAGCGCACAGACCTTTAACCATCTATTTGGTAGATGCGTGCGCTCTCCCAATCAATGCCTGTTTCCCGGACACACGCACGTGCCTCGGACGGTGACGTTTACAGCAAGTCCTCTGTACAAAGGATAAACGAGGAAATGGGCAGAACACCGAGGCATGCCCAAACTTGGCACAGTTTCTGCAGCGAATATTATAACTTTGGGGCGAGGAGGTGCCGAAGGAGTAACGCACATAGCACAAGAATTGCACAGTTTATAACGAGCGTCACTTCTACTCTCTGACATCATTCTCTTAGCCAGAGGATTACCACAAGGAGTACCACTACCAGAACCGTCGGCAGGGAAAGCCTGCTTAAATCTTTCACAGCGAGCAAGTTATTTTGAACTGTGACTGCTATTTCTGTAAAAGATTTTAAGGAATCCAACCATTGTGCAAACTGGCGATTCGCCCTGACGTCTGGAGAAAGATTATCAAAAATAATACCCAATATAAGCTCCTCTGAGTATCTTAAGTTAAGAGCTTCCTCAATTTCCGTAACAGACTGAATGAAAGCCTGTAAGGTCTCTCGGGGCAGTTGAAAATGCTCTACATACTTTCTTTCACATTTATCCAAGATACGAGGAGGACAGCCACCAACCTGTTTTTCAAACGCAAGTAGCCTACCTCTCTTCTACCTCTTTTACTAAATCTAAAATAACGTTAAGAATCCTACTAGAACACTTGATGAGAATAGAGTGAATAAATTTCTGATCCGATACAAATTTAAGATGATGCAATTTATACAAGGATACCAAAAACTTAACTGCCTGTCGGGGTCAAGACTAGTAAGCATGGGCACCGACATTAAGGTTTCGGGGAAAAATTTGGAATGGAAAGTTTATGAAGGACTTACGGAAGAGCATCAGAAGGACTCGTCCGAATATGCGTCAACGGGTCTCGCAATGCTGTCCACATAGGATACAACCAATTTCAAAAGGTCTGTGGTGGTGGCACTCGGACCAAACAGCCCCCTGTCTCTTCCAGGTATGATGTTAAATTGTGTCGCGTCATCTTGGCAGCGAAGACAACATTCGACTCCATGCTCACTTAACAAAAAAGCTAGTGATTAGATACACAGAAAAAAACAGCAGTGATGCAGAAATTTATACCCAAGAAAAGACCCCAGATAACAAGATGTGGTGAATATTAGGTAACAAAACTGCCAAAAGGCTTACAAATAAGCTACAAATTACCAAAATATAATAATAACATGTGTATTCCACCAAGAAGGTCGCCTGGAATTTGAGAAAGTACAAAATATTAGTCGAAAGAAAGGAGCTAGAATGAAGCTTTACTTAAGAATTTTGTGACATCATTATGTCAAAAATAGGCAAATGTGATCTTGTGCCTTGTAAGTTCTCCCTCACATATAATGTTACTGTTCAAGAATGCTATTTTCATTGTGGACCACCTAAGTTGGGAGCCTTCTGTGAAATAATACATACTGTACATTATTGAAGGCTGATGTTATTTTACCGTCGACCTCAGAATAATATATCCTGAGGTTTCTCGCAAAAAAAAAAAAAAATGGTGGCTCCAGACTTGTTCATCACATCAGTCCGAACCGGAAAATAATTAAGGACTCTTTTCCTTTTCTCACTGTTGAAGATGTATTGCAGCATCTTAGGAAAGGTGCAGTATTACTCTGTATTGGACCTCAACAATAGATTCCATCATTGTCTTCTTGACCCCTCTTGCCGTAAGTTTACTGCCTCTAGCATTCCGTGGAATCAATTCGACTACAATCGCGTCCCGATTGGAGTGAGTTTTGGAAGTCAGGCACTGAGTAGGGTGTTTGTTTTTGTTTTGTAAGAATTAAAAATTGTCTTTAATTAAACTGATAATATTATTGTGTACAGTTCATCTTATGCGGAAAGTATTAACACGCACACGTGGGGCAGGGGGGATCGTTAATCCTTCGAAGGTATCTTTAGCAGAAATGCAGGTTATGATTTTATGGTATGTTATTTCCCGAGGTCACTCGTTGATGGACCCTGATAAGATATCTCCTGTGGTAAATTTCGTTCGTTTACAAACTGTTAAGTGTGTGCAAAAATTCCTAGGCTTCTTGGGCTGCTATTCACGGTTTATTACTCATTTCTCGGAACTTGCTGTATCTCTTTACACTGTAAAATGCAAGAAATTTGGTTTTGAGTGGGCCCTGAGTAGGAACAGGCCTTAGTTGTACTAAAAAAAGGCCCTTTCCATCAATATGGTTTTACACTTCCCAGGTTTCAACCGTCGCTTCGTGATCCAAGTTAACACGTCGTTATTGGCTTTAGGTGCCATTTTGGGTCAGCACGCATAGAAGGGCTTGACGCCTATAGCATTTGTTAGTCGCTTCGTGACTGAGGTACAGAGACGATTGGGTGGTTACGAGAAGGAGATGTAAGCGTGTCTGTTTGGTATAGAGAAATTTGGGCCATATATAGAGAATAACGAGTGCGATCTGTATACTGACAACCATGCTTTTAGTTGGGTCTTGTAATTCGAATCAGATTGGTAAATTAGGTATATCGTACGTCCCATTTTATGTTTAAAGTTCACCATGTTAAGAGATGCGATATTGTAGTGGCGGGCACACTTTATCGCATGTATCACCTTTCGGATTTTCATGTCGATTAGGGATTCCTGGAAGGTATAAAATTTTGCAAAGTTTTCCTGAGTGTTTTGTGAATATCAAGGAAAGCCAGCAGCTGAATTTTATAGGAAGTTCAGGGAGAGCTAGAAATGTGCTAGTGCCTGAAAATTTGCGGCCAATGATCTTGAAGCATTATCATGACTCTGTTTTCGGTAGCTGTTTAGGTATCAACAAAACCTTTGGAAAGATTGCCCTTATGTTCGCATTTCCCGATATTTAACAAGATGTAACCACCTACGTGCGTGAGTGGGAGGCACGTCAAAGATGTAAACCCGCCCACATCAGGCGAACTTCGGCAGTGATGTTAGATAAATAGTTGAGGGACCCTAGCATGTGACCAATATTGATATTTTCTGTCCGTTTGTGAGGTCTACGAAGGGTAAGGTTTGCATAATTATTTTTCAGACATATTCACAAATGTTGTGTTTTTTCCCCTTTGAAGAAAATGAAGGCTAATACTATAGTACAGACGCTCTCTGAACAAGTGTGGAAAGTATTCCGCACGCCCATGCACATCTTGACTGGCAACACCAGGTATTTTACATCTGGAGCCTTCAGGGATACGTGTTTCAGTTGGGTTAGGAAACATTATACATCGAGCCCTTATTTTCTCAAAGGAAATCAGGCTGAGTATTTTAACAAGGTTTTGGAAGCTTGTTTGACTATATTCCATCATCAGGACGAAATCTTGTGGGATGTAGATCTGGAGTTTATAGCATGGACTTTAATATTATTATGCACTGATCTACCGGTGTTCCTCCTTGTGTTGCCTTCCTGAGGCGGCATCACATTCACCCACTCCTCAACGTTTGGGGTATTCCTTCTCCCTTAACTTGCTCCACAACTGAGGACCAAGATAATGTGTGTGAGTCTTTACTAAGTGGTTGGAAACTGCCGAGAACGAGGGTTTTGTCGCGTCTTTATATGAAACCCTTTCCTTCTCCCTTCTCACTAGGTGATATCGTCCTTTACTGAAACTTTGAACTAGCTGATGCTGCAACGTCGGTCATCGGCAAGTTTATTACTAAATTAGTGGGTCTATTAGTCAATAAGTGTTTCCTGTGATCTAACACTGGATTATTGCGTTTGCCTCAGGCTGTGAGAGGTGTAAGGGTAGCACGCGTGAGCAATTTAAAGCATTTTGTTGTAAGGAAATTATCTTTATAAATTGTTAATAAGGCTGAGGGTTTAAATTTTGAAGTGTTTGCTAGTGTTATAATATAGCGTTGCATTTAAAGCTTAGGCATTTGTTAAAATATAGGCTAGTGTAAGGAAGCTGTAATTGAGCATAGTTTATTTAGCTACGATACCCAAGCAGTAAGCATACATTTTAAAAATATTTTATTAAAATTGCAATGTTTTATTTAAAATGTTTCTAAAGGAAATATTTGCGGAATAATTTAAATTTATTTTACTATTAATATTCTATAGTAAACATTTATAAAATATTAAATTTGCAAAAATTATAACACATTATTTTGAAATAATAATATTGTATTTTAAGAATAAATATTTTATTTGCAACTATTTTAAAATATATATTTTTAAAATTTAATTTTATATACTTAATTTTACTGTGTTTTTTTGTGATTGATTCAATATTTATTTGATCACTAACGCATCTACGACCTTTACTGCATATGCCTACATATTAAAACATTTCATCAATATTGCAATTCCGGTGTAATTGTTTACACAATAGTAAATCTTTAAACATATTATTTGGAAATATTAATATAATATTTTAAGAAATATATATTTTTAAAAATTTTAAAGTGTTTAGTTTTTAATTAAATGTGATATGTATAATTTAATACGTGTTAACTTATTGGCCCAAACTGTCGCTTACACGACCCATGAACGGCATGTATGCAGGCACTCGCACTAAACTGCTGCCCGTGATTCTTCTTGCCACCTCATGCTTGTTTCATCTTCCTGTTCCTGACCATTGTTTGCTGTGACGCAGCTGGGATGGGTGTATATCTTTCTTCTGTTTTCTGAGGCTCTGCTCGATGTGTTGTATTTACTGAAAAAGTTATTTCACTAATGGTCTGCTTCTAAAACTAGGCATGTTTGTTTTACAGTGTTTTTGCTTAACTAATTGTATTTAAAAGTCAAATTTTATTTGGCGATGTTGTGCTTGCATGCAGTATTTTATCACTGTGGATTTTCATCTGGAAGCTGAAATATTTAGTACAAATAATTATATTATAGTTGGGCCTATTAACATTGCGCAGGCAGGCACACTATATGTTCACAGTACAGCATGCATGTAAGTTCAGATTAAGAATTATTTTCTTTTTGTTTCTTTTTTCCTTTTTTTTCTTTAGTACGATACAAATATTGTCAAACGTTGCCCCTAAGTTAAATATAGGTCTCTCGGTTTTACGATCGTAATACCAACAAGACGTAAGAACTTCATGATACTATGGCAGATTTCTAAAAACATTTAGAAAGTCACATTTTACCCGCATAGCATTAATCATGTCTGTAAAGCAGGCCAATAGTATCGCAATTTGTTAACTGATCACAAACATAACTGTGTGGAAAGATAATTATATTCTTTGGTTGTTTATTTTCTTACCTCCTCCCCAACTCTTTACTTTTCTTCATTTAAAAAATGGAGGTTAGTGAGCCTAAACTGTAACCTCCAAATCTTATAAGTTTGCTAACTTGCTTAAAATTGAATGTATTTGGTCACTAGCTGCGACTGTTTGCTAACAGAAAATTTAAATTGGTGTTAAAGATATTTGTGGCAACCTAAGAATTTCACCTCAAATGAACCTAGCTAATTTAAAGATGGTAGTAAAAATTTCAGACAAGTCCTTAATACATTTATAACTTACATATTTTCTGTTAGAGTTTATATGTTTTAACTATCATAAATTTTAACTTATATATTAAGTTAGTAAGTAGAATTTGTTTGAGTGCTAAGACCTCTTGGCAAGTAAATGGTTGATTCAATTTTTAAATTTAGTCTAAGCAATGTCGTAATAAAGTTAAGTTTAACGTGAAAGGCCTCTATCCTATCCCGTGTCTGTGTCTGTGAGTGTTGGTGGTGTTCCCCACTTAAGTCACAAATAACGATAAAAGTTAGTTTCTGTGAAAATTTAAAGAAGTGTCTGCAGCATTGTTGCAAAAAAACATAAGAAATATAATGTGTTGTACACTTTTTAAAACAACTCTCTCTCTCTCTCTCTCTCTCTCTCTCTCTATATATATATATATATATATATATATACTCTCTATATATACATATAGAATAATCAATTTTTAAAAAAAAATTTATTGTAATTTTTAAATATATTGCTTTAAATGATTTAAAAAATACTGTATAAATGTTCCAGCAATGTTTCATTTGCAACGACTTTGTGGCAATTGTTACGGTTTTTACAATGGCTACATTATTTCTGTCATGTTTTAACCATAAATCATTTACCTTTTAATAATATTTTTATATATTGTTGTAAAAATCATTTCAAAACATTCTTGATAACCGTTCAAAATACTGCTTAAAAATTATTTATAAACATTTTGTAAACGTTTCAGAATTATAAAATGTACATTGACTTTGTGGCGGTTATAAAGTCACTTCAATATTGCTGTCATGTTGTTATCAAATTTTATTCATTTTTTTAAATGTAGGCCTACTGCGAACATTAAAAAAATATTTTAAAAATATGTTCTTCCTACTTATTTAGTTTTGTGTTCCGCTGTAACTTTCTCTTGAGTATATTCCAAGTAGTACTATGAACCATCTATTTTCCGCTTTCTATCGTTCTTGAGCAGTCTTTTTCAGTTTTTCAGTTTTCCATGCCTATCGAGCAGATGGCCTGCTTGGACTTATCTGCTGGGACAGACGGATGTGAGATCGTAGAGCTGCAGCTCTCCGTAAATCTCTGCGCGAGAGGTTTACGTATGTTAAAATTAATTTTAAATGAAAACGCGGGTATTTTTTGAAATTAGGTTACTATATAGGCCTTGCTGTTATCATATTAAAAATTATAAAAATTTCCGGTTTGAATTTTTGTAGATTTTGTGGTTTCAAGCCCGGGGCTCTTTTTTGAAAGGAGATTGCATCGTTGGTGTCAGGACACGGCAGCGTAGGTGGCGCGCGGTGGCGAGTTTATGAACCTGCTTAATTTCTGCGAATCTGGGTAATATTTGTCGGCTCAAGTAAGCGATCTCTTTGCTTTTTAAATATCCGATTTTGTACTCTTGCTCCCCTCTATCCTACCCCTCCCTCCTCCTGGTACATGCGCAGCGGCGAGCTCTGGCCAAGGGAGTCTTTGTATTGTGTGGCTGGGCCTACTTCCCTTCCTACTCTGATTGGAGGCCTATCGTCTTGTAAATTACATGTTAGTATACGTGCTCCATCTTAGGGTATTCGGGGACTATGTCTCCAATGAAGCGCAGAGGCCTTCATGGTATTACTGTAATGTGTAGGAATTTTCTAAATTATTCTTTCGGCACCGCCTTGTACAAAATTCATTGTTTCGCCTGGCATTTAGAGTTTTTAGATGTATTTTATTTATTTCTGTTACTGATACGCATTATAAGGTTGTATCCCCGATGTAAGTCAGCATGTTATTTTTATATACGCATTGTCGATTGGTTGTAGATTACGTATAATTATGCACTCTCAAACTGGTTTAGTTACGTGTGACGTGACAGTCAAACGCTAATCGTTGATGTGATTCTAGTTGGATCCCACGGACATAATTAGACCTCGTGATCCTTTAAATTCTTAATTCTTATTCTGAGGTTAAAATGATTAATCAAATGCTGAACAATATAACATTACTGAATTATGACTGTTGTGATAGTCGCGTGTGGATCTACGCACGTGGGCGACACATGACACACAGTACCAAACTTTATGAATTGTAGTAAGCTAAATTTCCTGATTGATGATTTGTCTTAGTAATGTGACTATATTAAAGTGATTGCCAACATAATTTTCAATTAAAAAGTCACGTGTTTCCTAACGTATTGTTGTATAAATTCTATGCTTTTCATAATATTCTCATGAGGTGCTTATGTGAACTACATAATTCAAGTTGCTTTTAGGGTAGTTTAAATGTTTGCCACGTGATCGTAACTAATAAAATTGTTGAGCTATTTTTTCTCTTTAATAGCACTGTGCTAGTCTGGCATATTTCAAATATCAACGGGTGTGTTGGCAGAGTATTTGGCCATTTTCTCTTTAAATTTTGACTTTCAAATGCTTAAATATTTTTGTAGCAAATTGGAAAGAAAATAACTGTATGCTGAGGCTTGCTATATGTTTTGTCTTTGATGGACTCGCCAAACAAATTGGAAGGGTTACATAAATGTTTATATGTTCAGGGCAAGTGTTTTTAAAATAAAAGCGTGATTACGTTTGACGCAAATTTTTTTTTTAGACAACAGGTTACGGTCCCAGACGCTACCGGTGATGATTTTTATTAATGTGCTTGGTTGTTTAGTCGGCAAGCTGGAGATATGTGTGGGTGACGCAACCACGTAAAAGTATTCAGAGTAATATTAGTAAAACACTGTAGTCTGTCTAAATTAGAAGAATTTAAACTACTCCTTTTGTCTTCAGACAATTATTTTCAGTGGCCAGTGCGTGTGTTGGCGGCGTTTAAATAGAAGGATAGTTGGGTGGCTGTCGTCCTAGGCTTGTACTGTTTGGTGGAAATCCCCCAAACTTTACCAACCAACCTAGGAGGTCCAGGAAGGGTAAACCAAATAGGGTAAACCGATCAAGACAGCTCCTAGGCCAGCTAAGCAAAGAAAGGGGAAAATAGTACTAACGTGGACACAAGTTGTTGATCGGTGCTCCTTATTATAGATCAGAGAAAGGGCCGAACCTCCTTTCCCCAACACTTCACATTAAAGATTATTAATTTAATAAACCATACAAAAATTAATTTAATTTTAAATCTGGAGCATGAGGGCCTCTGTATATTAAACTGTATGAAATGAGTTAGGTCTAGTAAATAAAATTGTAATAATTCAGAAAAAAAAATTTTAATACCTTGATTAATAGATTAGATAACAATAAATTCTTTGCACAATGAGTATTTGGTGTATGCAGATTAACCAATACGGTATATTGACAAATCAAGAAAAGCACGTATGGCTTAAGAATATCATAATTAAGTTAAACAAGGGGATCCCCAACACAAAAATTAATTAATTAACTTACATTTTAATGTTACCTATTTTAACAAATTTTAAATTTTCGTTGCTCAATTAATTTGGCAGAGGTTGTGATCGAATATTAAATAAAGTCTCAAATAGAATAATTAGTGCTGTGTGCATATCAAGTAGTTAGGACGAGAGAAGGAAAAAAAAAATATATTGGCTGGACGTTCCTGGCTGTCCTTCATGGGGACACTCTTGCCACCGCCGAAAGATGTTACTTCTCCATCTCGCCCATGGCTACCGATGACGTACAGCAAAAGGACGAGTAGAAATAAAGTTATCGGAAGATGTAGACAGGCCAAATTCCTCAAATACTGGATAGGCTTCCTTCTACATAGCAAAGAGTAGAAACCGCGTGGCGGGGACCGCTACATTAAACAAGCAAACAAAAATATAATTTTAAAGATCGCCATAAAAACAATGTGACACTAGGGCGCAAAATATTATAAATTGAAAGAATAAACTCACCCTAGGCGGAAAACTTTTCGGAGTACGGCATTACTAACTGATAAAGAACACTAAGTGTTTGGTTGATGTTCACGCCATGATGTGTAAGAAACAACAAGGTTGAAACAAAGGAATGCCTAGAGGTTATAGGCCGGCATAGAGTCGTAGCTACTCGATGTTACCAAAATAGTATTTCGACAGTATCGAACAATATTTCCTTAACAAAATATTTTAAAACACACACCTGTTTTAATAGTCAAAATATGGTACTTTAATTCGAATTTCACCAATAAAAAAATTTGTTTCATTCACTTGAAAACAAATATGATCAGATCATGAGTAGAGTTGGTCAGAAGTATTACACAAGAACTGTTCCATAATTATACCACACTGCATTAACTGCCCATAAATAATTACCTGAAATTTTCTTTATAAAACAATAAGCAGTTTACTATTATTACAAGTTTACCGAAGATTAAAGAAATAACCAGCGCTGGGGTGGAGTAACTTTGTCAAAATAAGAAAAAATATCTAGTTACCACTACGAATAGACGAACTAGACAAAACAAAAAAAAAAAAAAAAAACGAGCATGTGCCAACAAACGGCACAGGCTACGACGAAGAACTTAAGCCACTTGCACCGAAGAAATGACGAAAAAATGTTAAGGCATTAAGTTTCATAACCTTTGCTGAGAGCGATACATAGATGACATCAGCGACTGTGAACCGGCAAGTGAAGCTTGGGACGCTAATTATGGTTCGCTGCATACAGCTATGATCCTCAAGGATATGGTTAATATTGTTAAGACTGATGATATCATAATGCAAGAATATATGACAAGGATCCATTACCTAAATCGAAAACTGACCACGGCAGGGCTGAAAATTGCAGATAAGGCTTTGGTCATGTTTTTCTTAATGGACCTTCCACTGGAAAAATAATGACGTTCTAGTGTGAGCTTAAGGAAATGACAAGGATGTTCTTACTACAGAAGTTGTGAAGGCTACGCTGTTGCTTGAAGAAAAAAATAAATACAAATGATTACAATGCATGTATAGAGGAGACTGGAGGTATCACAATAAGGTACAATCAACCTAACACAATTCAGAATTTAAGAGAGGGCCTGAAAACAAAACAAACTACCAAAAGAATGTTGTATGCTTCACCTGTAATGATTCAGGACACATATACAGATATTGTCCCAATGTTTTGAAGAATAGTTCTACGGAACAAATGGCAGATTTGAAACAAGCATTAAGAAGTGGTGATAAAGGAAATTAGTTCAGCAAAGGGACTAACTAAACACGAGTTTAAAGCACTGAGCGACGATATTGTGAACTCATCAAATAGTGAATACTGTTGGCTACTTGATACCGCTGCATCTCACAACATGACGTCATATTGAAGTATTATGAATGACTTCAGTTGTAATGTATGTGTTCAAGAAGAAGTGGCAAATGGGCACTTTGTGAAAATTGAAGGGGTAGGCTGTAACCATGACATCGAAGAAGTACGGTGGCTGGACAATCAAGTTGAGCAATGTACTTTATGTACTGGAGTTTAAGAATAACATAATATCGGTAGGAAACTGGATTCCAAGGGAATGGAGATAATTAATATTGTGTGTACGGCAGTGTCTGATAAAAATGTAGAAATATTATAAACAATCAGTATTCATGAACACGATATATACACTGTGTAAAGTGAAGACTAAACAGTAATTCAAGAAAATTTGCTGTCAACGGCGAACGTTGCAGCACAGGCGATTTGGACACACACAGAAACTACCATACATGAGCGTTCTTTTGCGCAAAGTGATAGATAAATATGATGTTTGCTTGGAGGGTAAAATGAAACCGGTGGAATTTTCAGTAAATGATAATAGGACAATAGAGCCATTAGGTCTTATCCACTCAGATATTGTAAGTAAAATCTAACCAGCATCGTTATGCGGCGCTGAATATTTTGTGACATTTGTTGATGACTATTCTAGGTACACTCATGTAGCACTGATAAACAATTAAAGTGAAACATTCATTGAATTCAAACAATTTCAATTCAGTGCTGAGATGATTAAGGAAATCAATCTGAAAATGCTGTGGACAGACAATGGGGAAGAGATCAACAGTAAGGAATTTAGGGAATACGTAGAAGACAGAGACGTGGTACACATATTAACATGACCTTATACTACGCAGTAAAATGGCAGAGCATAGTTACTGAACCATATACTTATGGGAATGCTTAGGTGTATATTGCTTCAAGTGATGCTGCCATCAATGTTTATGGCAGAAGCTTTGTCAACTGCATGCCATTTGAAAAGCAGACGTCCCACATATGTCAATGGGGGGACAGATTCCTTACGAACTCTGGTACTCAAAGGAATGGACAGAAAATGAAGTTGGAAAATTAAATTTATTTGGCTGTCAAGCATAGGTAGCATCTCTAGAGAAATATAAATTGCAGCCCCGGGAAGAGGAGTGCATCTTCCTAGGTTTTCAGGAAGGCTTGAAGGCCTACCGTCTATGGAGCTTGAAACTGGATAAGATAGTTGTTTTAGGATTTGTGGTTTTTCTGAGAAGAGGTTTTCCTTTTAATCTTGGCATTTCACATGAAAAACAGCTGCATAAGGAAGGAGACGTCCTTCAAGTGGAGAGAAAGGACATAGTTTTTACCTTTGGTTAAGACAAAGAAGATGAACAGTAGTAAGAGATCCAGTTAATCGTACAGAGTGCTTAGAGACTGAGACAGAATAATTATGTGAAGAAGAAAGAGATGATGTTGAAAACTCATACACAATCACACAAATGACTCTGAGACTTGTGCTAAAGAAATTGCAGTCAGGAGATCAAATAGGGAAAGTGTTCCATAAACTTGCGAGATTCGCAATGTTGCAAAACATGTACCAGGTGAAGAACCAGAGATTGATTGGTCTGCCCGTACACGCCTAGATGCTGACAAGTTGCTTGAGGCCATAAATAAGGAAATGCAGAACTTTTGAGAGAGCCATGGTTGGAAATAGGTAAAAATACAAAAGGAAAGGAATGTTGTAGGCTCAAAGGGGTTTTTTAAGGTCAAGAGAAATGAGGATGGCACGATAGGGACGTACAAGGTCAGACTAGTGGCATATGGTTTTGGTCAGGTACCAGGTAAGGATTTTGAGGAAACTTAGAGCCATGTTGTGAAAAAGGAAACTATTAGGCTGATGATAGCAGTAGCCTATGTGTCGAACGAAGTTGGTAACAAGAACATTTAGACATTATAGCAGCCTACCTACATACTCCTTTAAAAGAAGAGGTATTCATAGATCAACCACACTTACTTGAGGAAAAACCAAGATAGGCATACGCGTGGAAGCTGGAGAAGAGCAACTATGTGTTCAATGATCAGCAAGAAACTGGAACATGTACTTAACTTGGTGCACAACTCAAGAAATTAGGTCTAAAACAGTCTAAATATGATCCTTGTGTATATTTCGACAAAGACGGTAGTCTGATACTTGGAGTTTTCGGTGACAACATACCTGTGTTGAAGAGAGAGAGACAAAATTGCGAATCTGAAGGCATACTTGGGAGGAGAGGTGGAAATCAGATCTCTTGGAAAATCGTCTGAACTATTGTCAACGAGAGTGAACAGGTTTAGTGAGGATGTTATTGAAATAAATCAGGGAAATTATTTCTGCAAGTTTTGAGAGAGTTTAAAATGGAAAATGCTAAGGTGTCTATAACCCCTTTGGAAACAAAACTGACTAAAAAAAGAAGAGGCATCGAGAGAACGCTTCCAGGAAGACTACAGGAAGCCTTCTATACTTGGGAAACGGCCCAAGGCCTGACATCGCATACTCAGTAGGCAAACTCAGTCCAACAATAATCCTACAGTTCATCACTGGCAAGAAACAAAACATAGCCTTCGCTTCTTCAGTGACACAGACGACCTCCGAACAGTGTATGAAGAAAGGGATAGTCAATAGAAGTATATGCCGATGAAGACAGGAAATATTACAGTTGGATTTGTGGTATTTCTAGCAGGAGGAGCAGTTTGGCAGGCTAGAAACAAACCAGCGTGGCTTTATCAACTGTAGAGGCAGAGTACGTGGCTATAAGTAGCTGAAGTAGTGAAGGAGGTATTGTGTATCAATGGTCTCTTGGAAGAAATTGGACAGAAGAACCTTTTAAATGAACCGAGTGAGATTAACATAGACAACCAAGGCGATATTGCTCTTGCGAAGAATAAAGTCTCTTTCAATTGCTCAAAACATATTGACGCGAGATACCATTTTATCAGAGAAAAGGTATAAAAAGGGACCATAAGCCTGAAGTATGTAGAAACCAGAAAAAACTTGGCAGATATTTTTCTAAGCCGTTGTCGTAGAAATAAAACTAAAGTGTGTGTAGCCAATATAGGTCTTAAGAGAATCTGACAGAGGATATGGATGATGATCATGTTGAGAACAAATCTCTGACATACTTAACTGTCCATTTGTCTTGTGTACAAATCTTTTTCAGTTTTAAGGGGTAATGTGATGAAATCTTCGTATGTCTATAAACATAAGTTTTTTCTTAACTTACGTAGTAATTTTTTACTTATCTAATCTTCTTATCTTGTGAGAGCTGATGCACGAGGGGAAGAGTTGTAGTCTGTGTTGAGCATCATCTATGAAAATAAAAACTGTATGCAGAGGGTGGCTATATGTTTTGTCTTTGATGGACTAAACAAAAATAAATATGGAAGAGCAATATAAAGGTTTATATGTTCAGGGGAAGTATTTTGGAAACATTAGTGTGATAAATTTTGACGCATGGACATAGAGGAACAGGTCTGGACACCTGGGTTGAAAATTTACCCTCTTATGACTGATTGGCGCCACTGGTACTTTGGTGTTGTTTCAACATTGTGTAAATGGATCTACAAGGGGCAAGCTCGTGCCGGAGCTGCTATGAGCACTGCTAGTACGATGCTACATTGCGTTGTTAAACACATCATTGCTAGTGGCGCTCTTAGTCGTAAAGGAGTTACCTCAATAGCATTAGTAGATAGGCTACTGTCCAAACCTGTCATTCCAAGACCGTGATTTGACGCATATATATTTTTATCACAATAGCTTTAAGGATAGTTTATAGGTTTGTCACGTGTTTGTAACCACTAACATTTGTGATCTGTTTTATTTAATTTAATAGCGCAATGCGCGCCTGACATAAATCAAATACCAACGGGTGAGTTGGCGGAGCATTTGACCACGATATCTGTAAATTTGTACATTCAATAGCTTAAGTATTTTTGTTGCAAACGAGCTTAATTTGCTGTCACGTAATAAGCATGTATTTGTTAATCAAGCAGTCACAAAATTTTAATGTTGAAATTTAATTAATGCTGCATAGATTTTGTCTTTAAAGCTAGTGTTCATCCAACCACTAGTCAATTTGTACTCTTTCACGCTGCTTTAATGTTGAATGGTACAAAATTTAACAAATGTTCATTATGTTCTTTGAAATGATTTTCTTCTTTTGTATGTTGGTTGTATCCTTTACAATCATAAGATTACGGCTACAATGGAACTTACACATATTTGTTTAGTGAAATGTGAAAGGATTGTCACCACACATGTGCGACCTTAGGAAAGGTGAGAACAAAATCTTAAGACCCTTTTACCTACAGTGCATTATCTCTGTGTATAAAGGAGAACACTGACTAACTAACTGGCTGACTGACATATCAAACTGCTACCCAAATTACTGGACATAGAAGTGTAAAATTTTTCGTGTGGTTTTCCTTCAGGTCGTAGACTAGCACAAAGAAAGGATTATTCGAAATTCGTCCCCTAAGGGGGCGCGAAGAGGGTGAAATATGTTTTCGATTATTCTTCTATAACTATAGAAGTGATATTTGCTTCAGAATTATGTTTACGCAAAGACTGAAAATATGTTTCAGGATATTTTCCAAATTAGATCCCAAATATGAAAAAAAAAAAAATATATATATATATATATATATATGTTTCCGATTCATGATCGATGTACCGATCTCACTGACGTTTTAGATATTGGTACAATTTTTAACTAAAATTAATGCTTACTTAAATATTTCAGATTTAATTTATTGATTTTTCAAAATCTGACACCTAAGAACGTGAAAAGGTGTTTTTAAATAATCGTATATACGTTTTAAAATCAACGAGTTGTTGTCACGGTTTCTACTTGAATTTGACGCCCATACAAAAACCTTAATTGTCTATCTTTTTTTTTTTTTTTTTTTTTTTCGAAATTCTAACTGAATGTATTTTAGAAAAATCCATGAGAGCTATCGAACCCGTCGAGATATGAAGATGCTTTTTGTTTTATGATGATGCATATGTAAACCGATTTCAGAACTTTTCTAAATCCAAACTCTTAGAGCTACGAAAGTATAAAAAAAAATAATAAATAAAGAAAATTATTAACGAATCGTCGATTACATTTTGACTCAGTGGGTTGTGATGATTTTCATTTCAGTTGTGTGTGTGTATATATATATATATATATATATATATATATATATATATATATATATATATACATATATATACATATATATACATATATATACACACACACACACAAATTTTTAACACGTAATGATGGTACACTTTTGGAAAGTTCGATCGCTAAAAAAGTGAAAAAGC
The DNA here is from genome assembly GCA_003012365.1 of Medauroidea extradentata. Taxonomy (NCBI): domain Eukaryota; kingdom Metazoa; phylum Arthropoda; class Insecta; order Phasmatodea; family Phasmatidae; genus Medauroidea; species Medauroidea extradentata. The sequence continues at coordinate 53,793 of PNEQ01110257.1, forward strand.
GCAAAATTTGTTTTCATTCACCCCATGATATCTCCCAACCAGTTAGTTGAGATATTGAGATATTTTTGCTTCAGAATGATAATTATCTCCGTTTTTATTATGAGAAAATAACTATCAAATCCCCAGGTGGGCGAGGGGGGTGTAGTTTTTGTAAACCTCCCAAAGCAGAAGATCCAAAAAAGCAAGTACAACATTAAAGAAGTAATTTATAGGATTGTTAACATTCTACAACTATATCGTTACATATGGTTTTACATCCTCTATGTGCATAGTGACTGAATATATTATTAATTTTTAATCAACTTTAGAAGGTACGTATTGAGGGCATCGTCATCAATAACAGTGCTTGAGTTAAACGAGTCATCATACCACGTATACAACTTATACCATCCAAATATCCTCTCATATTCAAGGTCTGTTTTGCTATGACTATAAGTTAGTCCTGACACAGTTGTTAAGATTGGCAAGGATAGACTAAGAACAGTTTTTCACATGACTGCTATAGCTACGTAGCCAGCTGCAGAGTAAGCTCAACCTGCAGCTTAGTTATCCTAACGCTTGATGGCCGAGCTACTAATCTGGCGTACAAAGAGGTCCTTCAATTGAAGTAAATACTCGCTGTTACGAGTACTACACGCAGGCAATGCCGCAGGCAGACTACTAGCTTATGTCATAAAATTATTGTTTGCCCGTCTTCAATGCGGTTATATACTAGTCACCCAGCTGCGATGAAAATTCTGGAATAAATTGGGGGGGGGGGGGATAGGCAAAACAAAGTTGAAGAACAGAACATGATACCGAAAAAATTTAGTAAACCAATAAACTACTGTTGGTTGTATGAATTATTTGTTTAGCCGAGTAGCAAAGCAGAGCAGAGGGACAGAATAGGACATCCGAAAAACTAAGTAAAAAAAAAAAAATAATTTTTTTTGGTGAGTTGTACGCGCACTACTAGTTTACAACTTTAGTCTAAAATCTCTGCATGAGTAGACATAAGTTCTATTACTTCTGTCCAGAAATTTCAGTGTTGTCTTTGATGTGTCGTGTAATCTTACTGACCTGCATATGTACGTAATGTTCCGACCGTTCCTTTATGATTTTATTTATTACCGTATCTGACTTCTTGTACTGAATTCCTGTGCTATATATTTACATCCGTGAACCTTGCATATAATCTAGATTGGTTGTTGGTGCCTGCTTGATTCTGGAGCACAATACGGATTTCTTCTATGTGAAAAAGTATCTCGCATTGGCTTGTGTTGAAAATAATTAAAAAATTTTCACAAAATTTTAAAGCTACTTTTGACAAATTACAGACGCAAAGCTAACATAACCCCCCCCCCCCAGCACAACTTGGTATTTATTTAACATTATGATAAAGTTGCTCAAAGCCAAAATTAGTTTGAAATTTTACCTTAGATTACGACTTTCCAATTTACAACTTAATTTTTTAATACACTTAAACTTAAACTGAACTATTGAAAATATAGTTCTGTTACACTAAATATCCATTTAAAACGTGTAGCAATGAGTTTCAACTGTGATAAATGACAAAGACAGTATTAACTAATGAACATAAAAGTATTGCCTTCCGAGTTCTTCTATACGTGAAATTATAGGGCTACCTCTGTAAAATTAAATTTTCCTTCACTTTCGTTATAGAATAAAAAGTGTGTATACGGTTAAATTGTTCGTGTGTTAATCAATTCGCGATAGTTACGCTCTAGTAAATGTTCTTTGTCCACATTTTTATATCACGGATATTTATATCACAGTAAACGTTAAACTCAACAAAGAATTTTGACTTGCTATGAAGATCTTGTAACTCAGGTGAACAAAGAAATATGATTATATTTAGTTTTGTATATACATAATAACTGGTAGTCCAGTAGGCCTGTACCAAAATTTTTACTATGCCATTGAGGAAACCCTAACTTTGAAAAATAATAAGAAACCAATAAAAATGACCGAATATAATTACAGATATTACTATTTCAGATATAACTTTACTTACTTCATAGTATATCGTTGAATATGACTGGGGATGTTCCTTACGATGAGAACAATATAGCTGGAATAATAACTAGATGAAAGTCTGAAGAGGACTAGGCGAATAAGAAATTGCCTTTCAGGAACAATTTCTGCAGTATTTTAGAAGCGGTGACATGGTTGCAACAATCGTTTCTTTTCCAAAGAAAGTTCTCATATCCGGCTGGACAGTCTGTTCCATTTACTTCTCTCAGAGTTTCCTTCACCCGAGTTTCTCGTACTTGATAACTTGAAATGTCTGCAGACAAAAGGATCATCAGAGAATTGCTTGTTTATTTAAAAAATCAAATACAACTATTAACATAAAGTCCGGACAGTGATGTTATACCCGTCATGTCTTCGGTCCAGAAATTAATAGAAGAGTTGCATTAGTTTCAGACCACGCAGTTCGAGTCTGAAAGGCTATCAAGCCATTAACATATTAACATTTGTGTGACCTTTATAGTACGAAAATGCTATTTAATTTGCTTACCCGACGTACTAAGACAATTTTACTATCCTGTTTGGTTGGCCAGCCTACAAGTTCATTTGGCAGTTTTGTTGAAGGAATTTAAAAAAATCAATGACGATACTTATTAAGCTGAAATGAAAAAAGAAAGGATCTCTGAGATGAAATAAAATTATAAAGTTAATTGGCTTATATTATCCTGTAACAACCATATTTTAACAAAGTTGAAAAATGAAACGAAATATTAAGGCAACTTTTTTAACTATACTATTTTATATTTTATTTCATTTTGACAAGCATGCGTATTAAACAGATATATGGTCAGTGTTGTTGACAGAGCAAAAGCTCTTGATAAGGCAGCTGTGTATAGTTAAAACTGTAAGCTATATATGATAAATGACCTTAAAAATAAAAAATAAACTATTTTTTATGTTCTTGTACCAATTAATTTTAAGTGTCTGATACTTTTGAGGTCATATCGAACAGCATATTTAAGCGAATTACAACAAATATATTTTTAAAAGTCACTATGGTACGATTTCGAAAGATGCGCAAATGTTGAACTGTGTTGTGTGGCCCGTGAATGCAGCGTCAATTTATAAAGCTTCTTTTAACAACGACAGAAATAACTAATACTTCGTGTTGAGTCAGCTGCACGAAAAATTAAATCCATATGCTGCCCCACATATGGAAATATATGTGGTGCTATAACTTACCAGCCCTACGTGTGTGTATGAAGGGGGGAAATTTAACTTTTCGTTTATATCCACCTGAAGTCGTTGGTGAAGGGATATTTAACACCGAGCAATAGAGAAAGTTTAAGTAATGGCATTTCAACAACCGGTTAAAAACTGGAAAAATATATAGTTAATATATTAGCTAATAAATACTTATCATAACATACGAATTTAAAAAGATTAATAAGGGTGTGATCAAAGATATTCGAAATCATTACTAGTTTCTTTAAGAGCATTTCAGTCTTTTAAAAATAGGACAGCTACCAAAATATATTAGACATAACGGGTTTTCTTCATGAGCGCTACAGTGCAATTTGTTGTTTTAATTGCATAATCGTAGCAGCACTAGTAAGTAATTAAGTCCGAATAATATGAAACTCACCGCGAATATGTTAGCCAAATATTTCATCTAAATAACACGCCACTCAGATGAGCAATTTTTTTTCCCTAAGTGACAGTAGTAGGATATATATATATATATATATATATATATACACACACACTTACACACATGCAGGATGTTAATTACTGACGTTTATAACTCTCCGTCACGCTGTATGGGATGCTAAAACGAGTAAAATGATATAGGAGACTTGGCGTCGCAAACGCTGGGACGTGTTTGAAAAACGGCACATAAGTTGTGGTCTGTAAGGTTCAAAATCTGTGTTTATGTAGTAAATAATAATTTTTGAGAAGTCAACCAGTGCAGAAAATGGGCAGATCTGACAGTTCATCGGACCGCAGAAAAAAAAATAAAACAAGCGTCCCGCTAAAGCCCCTTTGGTTCGATTCCGTTGGCGTCACCTGCATGCTACCACTGCCAGACTAGTAATGTCTGTAGTACTGTGGTTTTGCTAGTACATACACAAGCCAAGAGAGTAGCTAGAGTGAGTGGGGAAATGTAACGAAACTTCTTTACACGAAGCAATTTTTATTGCTTTCTGGTATTTACGGATGCGATTATGCAATTTGCTTGCAAGTAATTACGCTTGTATGTGCCCGAGAGCAAGGTTATCGCATTCCGGATGCAGACTTGGTATTGAATAGTCGTCTACTTGCCTCGGGGGAATTCCAGAGAAAACTCGTCGATCAGATAGTATTCCGGCACGATTACTGCATGCAGACTTGGTACTGAATAATCGTCTACTTGCCTCGGAGGAATCCCAGAGGAAACTCGTCGATCAGGTAGTACTGTCCGGCACGATTCCTGCATGCAGACTTGGTACTGAATAGTCGTCTACTTGCCTCGGAGGAATCCCAGAGGAAACTCGTCGATCAGATAGTACTGTCCGGCACGATTACTGCATGCAGACTTGGTACTGAATAGTCGTCTACTTGCCTCGGAGGAATCCCAGAGAATACTCGTCGATCAGGTTGTACTGTCCGGCACGATTCCTACATGCAGACTTGGTACTGAATAATCGTCTACTTGCCTCGGAGGAATCCCAGAGAAAACTCGTCGATCAGGTAGTACTGTCCGGCACGATTCCTGCATGCGAAAATCCGGACACCGACCCCTCCGGGAATCGAACCCGGATCGTCTTGGTGGATGGCGAGTGCAGTAGCCACCACGTCAGTCGCGACCCCCAAACAATTATAAACAACGGAAAATGAAATAAAATTCTGCTAACCTGATGTCAGATTCGTTTAGTATTTTGATATAACCTACACTCACACAGGGAACAAAGATTCGAAAGCTATCGAAAGCCAAGTCTATTCGTTATGGTCGTGCATTAAAACGTTTTAATATTCGTTTAGCTATACATGACAGATTCTGCTTGTCTCCCAGAATGTTGTAGTGGCTGCCCATCCTTATGTGCTGCCAGTTTTTGGTTTGGTATCTAAGACAAAGCATAGTTTAGACATTTCACCAAATAAGCTTCACTCTTTGTCATCAAGTCATATTGCTGCTTGTAATTGAATCAAATGCTTTCGTCAAAATTTTGTGTTAACAAGCAATAAGTTTGATTTTAGTAGTATCACATCAACTTTATAATTGTACACTGTATCTACATAATTCTTAGTTTCTTCAACAGTATTCTTATGCGATACAAATGCACGAACCTAAATTAATGTCGCGTAAGTAAATACGTTTCGTAACTATTGCCTAGTTTCAATATTTCTGGAATATCAGTTGAATTATTACTAATTCTTCGGTGAAGTACTCTTTATACAACATTTTTCCAAGGTTTCAAATAACTCTGTTAAGTTACATAAATTTACGCCAGAAATTTTCGACATTTTAATATCTACATGAATAAAGAATCATGCCTACTAGAAAATAAAAGTTTCATTTTCGAAATTATCTCAAATTTAACACCAGTTCTTCGCCGAATGTTGTTCCAAATCCCGAAGAAACAAGTATTTCTACTAGCTTGAACACAACGCGAAATACAAAGGTACGAATGAAATGGAACTTATAATGAAAGAAAGAGCAATAAGAAGTAGATGCCGGTCAGTGCGAGGTTAAGTGGTTTTTCATGCAGGTCCTACAGAAGCGTGATTTACGAGATCCCCCAGCGCAGCGCCGTGTCTAGCTTTGCCCGCGGCAAGGCACAAAGGGACTCTGTAATGAAGCTGGGCCAAGCTAACTGACGCTGGGGAGAATTCAGGGAACTGAAATCGGAGATAAGCCTTTACGCTCACACGCTCACCGGAATCCAAACATAGATATCTAGGGAGTTCCCCGGGGAATGAAGGGGATAGTGGAAGGTGTTGGTGGGTTGGTGTAGGAAGGGTGGATGTCGAGGGTCGGCGCAACATTGCAGGGTGAGGTGGCGCCATAGGGACGAGGACCAAAGAAGATGAAATAAGGAATAATTCGCAGCTGCCGTGTTCCTGGCATCTTCGCTCAAGCAACTTCTGCACCATCTCTTGAAAACTCCTTTCTGTAATTTGCCTTTTAACTGTTAATCCGCCTGTGTAATCTCGAGATAAAGGTAACAGTTGACGGAGTGTGAAGCGGCGTTCATGCTGCTAGAGCAGAGGCACCATGCGGAGAGAAAGAACCTTTTAAATTATTCTTAGCACTTGGTTGCTTTTATAGTGTGCTTGCCTCGCCCTCTAGGAACACTGATAAAACATTTTTGATAATATATACATGATACATCTCTTCTCCAATACTGTAGGTATATATTTGACTCTCATATGCTTGACAAACGATATCTGTGTTTGTCAAATTTCAACAGGATGACAATTTAACCCCTGTTAGTTATGCAATTTTCTAATGTGTTGAGATATAATCGTAGCTGTATAACATTTATATTAGAACAAGTTATGGAGCAGTACACTCAAACGCACGCGCTCACACACACACACGCACACACACATACTCATATGTAACGCTGTGAGCATTTTTTATTAATATTAGTTGCAAATATGAAGGATATTAAATATGTGTTTTGTCACTAATTTTACACGAGATAGTTTATCGCATTTCTTTACTAGTGCAAGTCGTGTAAACTGCTTATATTACTCACTAGACAGCAGATATATATGAATATTCTTAAATAATATTTTGACTTTTTTATCAAGGAGTATGTGCTCGTGTTCTCAAAATAATCTTTTCGGCACATATTATAAATGTACAAATCTGCAATTCAGAGAATATTCCTGTATCTTCTAAGACGACATTTGGCACTGTTGGCAACGGCATAAATCTGTCTCTACGGTGGTAAATGTACTAATGTAACAAACGCGTCTATTCCACAGTGTTTCATAATTTTTCGAAGAGCTTAACGAAATCTCATGAACAAATTTTATTTATTGGTATGTGTGTCCACCTTTTGATTAATTGACAATAGTTTATTTAAATAATTTTCCCAGAATTTGGTTGACTATGAAAATAACACATCGAACGTCTGTCAGTTCATTTATGGTCACGGTACATAAAATACAACGTTGTCCTTTAGGAATCACGCCAGCTTTATGCTTAACTATGGTAACAAATAATCGAAAGCTGTCTTCAGCAAAAGTTTACAAATTATTACGCTGAATTGCTTTATCGTTATAGTGTTTTTTTACTATTTCTTGTATTCTTACTCCTTGTTTTTCTGCGGGACAGCGTCTGTTGGATGACTCAGTTTGTTTACGCAGTTGAGAAGTTATTGGGGCAGAAATATATTGCAACCAATGACTAATCAGTTACACATCTTCCAGCCAACCAGAGAATATTACACACTTACCGCTTGTGACTTTTATACAAACCCATACTGTGTATATTCATTTAAGATAACAGTTCGTAAACGACACTATTAGCAAAAGTTTCGTCCATATTTAAACGAATTTATACATAAATATGTGTACATATATAAATGATTTGTTTGTGTGCATATGTGTTCAAAGTGTGAGCAAGACGGAGTGCGTTAGTTTCATGGGGTGATATCTCACAAAGAACCATGTCGAACATATTTTTATTCAATTTGTCCCTAAAGAGAAAATTGTGCGCATAGTGCAACCCTGAAAATAGACTTTCAAGTGATATTTTAATTAAAATTTCAAAAACTACCTAATATCAAATAACCAAAATTTGTATAGTGTCATATAAACGACTTTACTTCATTCTCAATAATTTAGTTTCTTAATGTCATTGGCCCATCATTGTTCAAATGGGACAAGACACTTTTTTTCTTCTTCAAACGTCAGAAGACTTCACAGTAATGCACGTTCTAGTACAGAATATTAAACAGGCGCGGAAGATCAATTAAAAGTATTGTCTTGTCGAACATTGCTAGAGTTAGCCGTTTGCGAGAATATTGTAAGTAAAATTAATTTTTTTTTGTAACGCCTGAAATAAATGCAGGCATGTGATGGATTTATCATTTAAGATATGTAACACGGACAATATAAACGTACGGGCATAGTAAGTTAAAGCGGTTGCGCTCTGTAGGCAAGGAAGTAGTACTATCAAAATAAAACCCACACGTTCATGGCAACGTCGACCAAGTTTTGCGAAATCGTGCATCCAGGTAATCCATGTAAATCGCATTAGTCCAATGAGTGAATCCTAACCACTACACAAATGATGTACCCATGCAGGGATGCAAAACATTTTACTAGTGCGTGTCAGTTGGTAAGTAGAGAGTGAATAATTTAAGACTTTTACAATTTGTTGCAATGGGAGTTTATAGTTAGAATAATTGGATTGTGGACATGACTAGATTTATTTGTTTGGAAATACTCCATTGCGAAATAAATGACTGTCAAAAGAAATTTTTTAGTTTTCTTTTGACAGTCATTTATTTCGCAATGGAGTATGTCCAAGCAAATAAATCCAGTCATGCACTCCCATTGCACAGTTCTTTCAAAGATCATGCTATTGCTCATGTTTTGCTGATCAAACCCGTGTTGAATGACGAAGGGCAAAAACAGAGAAAATAACATAAAACACAAAACAAACAGAAAAGTCAATTCCAGAGAAATTCTGTCATATTTTACAAATGAAAAAGATGGAAGTAGACAAAAACAGTGAACAGCAACCAAAAGACAAGAAACCACACAACACAACGATAAATGCAACGTTTCGGGAATTGCGATCTATTCCCGTCTTCAGGCTGGGACACAGCAGGTGGGAACACCAAGATGCGAACCCGCATTCGAGATTACCTAGACGTAAAATTTTGTAAAACTTGCTAAACATTGCCATAAACTTGTGCGTTTTATTTTAATAGTTCAGTTTCCTGGCCCACAGAGTGCAACCACTTTACAGTACTATGCACCTACCAGTTCTATGCACCTACTTTTGTACTGTCCGTGTTACAAATCTTAGATGGTAGATACATCACTACAACATTATTGCAACACGTCTATTAGTTTGGTAACAGTCCTTGCAAGGACATATAAATACCTGCGTATGTTTCAGGCGTTACAAAAGGTACATTAATTTTACATACGATTTTCTAGCAAACGGCTAACACTACAAATTTTCGTCAAGAATACCTTTTTAATTAATCTTCCCCGCCTGTTTAATATTGTGTAGTAGAACATGAATTGCAGCGAAGTGTTCCGAAGTTAGAAGCAGAAGCAAAGTGTCATGCTCCATTTGAACAATGATGGGCAACGACATTACAAAACTAGATTACTGAGTACTAGGTAAAGCCGTTTGTAAAACACTGTGCAAAGTGTGGCTATTTAATATTATTAAGATTTTGAATTTTTAATTAAAACGTAAATTGCAAGTCTACTTTCAGTGTATCAATGCTCTCACAATTTCCACTTTAGAGCCAAATTGACAACACGTATTCATAATTTTTTTTTTTGTGAGCTGTCACCACACGATATTAACACACGCCATCCTAACCCAGCCTGTAGGTGTGTGTGTGTGGCTACGCGTGTAAAACAAAAAACCGAAAGCAAATTGTAATTTCTGTTGTAATTATTTTCACTTACCCTGCATATTACAGATATTTTCGCAGTAAAATTACTTATATTGTGGCATCTATACGCTCTATTAGGCCTGCATTAATTAATAAAAGTTGTATGCGGTCAGTACACAGCTCTGCCTAACTTAATGAAAATAAATAATAGAGTTGTGTATAAAGTAAATAACCAAATGATAACGCAATCTCTACAACACAAGTCGATGTCAGGCCAGATTCTGCAAGCCAATCTCCACACACAACACATGCTCGAGGTGGAGTTGTGGTAAAACACTCGCTGTGCTTGGTGATGATCCCTTGTGGTACCACTAAGACCATGTGCATGTAAGGTGACTAAATTAAAAAAAATCTTATGTGCAAGTGTATCCGTGAACCAGAGGTTGGCTTGACAGTATGACACTTGCCTCGCTACTTAAAGCAAGCACGACACCAGACTTGCAGTCTATGCGAGTCACGCAGTTCATAGTGAGTACGTACCGCGGGCAAGACAAGGAACTTGGACTCAGAAAACTTTATAGGACTGCCAGGAATATAGCGCATCTCAGGTGACATATATGTACAAGTGTATGTATATCAGAGGTTGGCTTGACAGTATGACACTTGCCTCGTTACTTGAAGCAAGCACAACACCAGACTTGCAGTCTATGCGAGTCACGCAGTTCATAGTGAGTACGTAGCGCGGGCTAGTCAAGGAACTTGGACTCAGAAAACCTTATAGGACTGCCAGGAGTACAGCGCGCATCTAGGGCGATACGGGCGAATATCGCGGTTGAACAAAATGAGAAACTCGGGTCGTGTTTGCGTAGCGCGGATGGCACGGCGCAACGACGAACATGGCAACACGAACTGTACGTTTTTATGAGTCACCTTGTAACGCTTTTCTCTCCTCTCGTGGCACTAAACTTTCTGCCGTAAAAACGGCAATTTTGAAACCGCATTGTGAAACTTTGTTTGTTCAGTGTAGCGACAAAAATGCTGACATATCGTAGTATTAAAAAAAATATGCTTCCTAGATGCTTCTTCACGGAAGATCTTTCAAACAAAACCAGACACTGTCAATTGTATCATATACATTTGTTTGTAATAAGACTGTAGAGCTAGAAATACGTGAATTAGGTTATTGATTTTGTAAAAATTCCGCTGCACCTATGTTATGAATTGTCTAGTGTTGAATTATAACATTTTAAAAATCTCAGTCAGTACTGTTTTTCATATACATTAATACACCATTTTTCCCCTTTTAGTGTGGTACAAAAACAAGAGCCTCCATTTATATTCGAGCGAAGGATGTTCTTTCAAAAGAAGAGATTGTTGTACAAATCATTGTTGACTGTAATTGAGGTGTAGTTTAGGAATTAAAATAATTTTTTTTTGTAAGTTCACGGCGTAACTGTACTGTTTGTTGTATGGTGCAATTTGAACTGAATAAACGAAAGTAATGTAATTTCCTTAAATTGACGATTCAGAAAAAATTTAAAACTGTCATAGTAGAGAATGTATTTAGTTACTTAATCCCTTTACGTGGCAAATCATGTAAAACGCCGTAAGAAATAATGTGTAAGAGACAATGTATGATTCTTAAAATAATTATCAATAATTACTGCGGCAAATAAGTCTTACTTCGGATACTAAGATAACTAACGACGCTATTGCACTACATTTGCTGCAACGAGAAATGTTTATGTATTAAACACTATAGACCTACTGATTTTTAGTTAAGTTGTGCTAGGTGTAATACGCATATTTTATTTATATATGAAGGATGCCAAACGTAATTTAAATATTGTATTAAGTTAAAAGCCTGGGATTATCCAGTATATCAAGTAACACCAGTAATCAGTATTTTGGGTTCAAACATCCAAATGTAAATAAACTACAAAATTATACGGTCTGAAATATATGCTCCTCCGAACTGCAATTTGTGTGTGTATTTGCAGTCTCTAATTTGTGACTGAGAACTTCTCGATTATGTGCTATAATTGTGATTTCTTCGTGTTTCGTTGAGATTATCTCGTCAACTGCCTAGACTACGCTGGCATACATTGTACGTTGTTAGTTAATGTCTTGTTTATACTGACGTCAGTATGGAAGTAATCAGAAGCTGGCATAACCAGGAGTAGGGATTATAGCAGTCATGCCCACATTAATCTCATTTAAATACCAAAATTTTTACCCACATTTAAGGCACTTTTCTCGGTTTTGTTACTTCACATTTAAAGGAAACAAAGTAGAATCACAGGAAACGACTTTTTTTCGTATACTTGTAAACGCAATTATAAAATTTTAACATTGACAATTGTACAATAAATTCATTAAATATAATAATAGGTAGCACAGGTATTCACTAACTCAACGGTTTTAATGAGGTTATAGCAATATTACGACAAAAGTTTTGCGGAATCGGACAGTTCGTTTGCCTTCAGTTGGTTATTTTTACTTCTAAATTTATCATAAATCTTAATATCAAACGAAATGCAAACCTCTTACAGAATATTCATGCAACTTATTTGCCGAATACGGGTGTCTTAAGGCGGATGGTGTTTTGTTTCTAAAGTTATAATACATTGCACATTTAACTTATCACAACTTTTAAATTGCATTATGTGTTTTTTAAGTGATTATATATATATATTTAAGGTTTTTAGAACACACATCTTTACGCGAACTACAGAGGAATGTATTTAAATTAATGCAAATATTTCACTGTTGCAATATATATATATATATATATATATATATATATATATATATATATATATAATATATATATATATATATATATATATATATATATATATATATATATATATATATACTAGCTGTCCCGTTGCGGCTTCGCCCGCGTGTACTATAGAAAAGAGTAACTAACTTTTAGTTACGTGTTAATTGATGGTGATACTATATTCTATATTATACTATATTCACTGTTTATCTTTAAAACATCAAATACAAACAGATTTGTCCAGTCCACTGCGCTAAGCGTACTTTTTTTAATTCATCTTTATTTCT
>PNEQ01110258.1:0-25734 GCA_003012365.1 Medauroidea extradentata
GATTCTTGCTCTGAAACTCGCTGTAAGTGTTCCAAATAACTGAGAGCTTCGTTGGTTGTCAATCGGCGCCGCGCCATTTTCTACACAACACTGGGAGACTGCTCCAACACTACTGCTATGTATTGAATACTGACTGAATTGTTTGCGTGTTTCCACCGTCAACGTTAGATAGCACCACAAGCACTAACAATACAATGATTCTGAAACAAGATAGTAATCAACTAAGCAAAAAAAAATAATATGCGGTCAAAATGACCGAGGCCACGGTTTTAGGTATTCATAAGAATATCTTAAAAATTAAAGTTACTAAATTTTTTTTAATCAGTAGAATTCTTAGCCTAACATCAAATATTAAATGTCCAAAAGGCCCATTTCGCTACGTTGAAAAATGTGGCTGCCATCCTTGCCGAAATTTTGAAAACGGTCATTTTCACCGCTGCAGCGGTGCTAGTGTTAAGGTCATTTAGATAGGGTTAAAGTTTTTTGTTAGGTTGAAGGTTTTTTGGTTAGGTTTAAGGGTTTTTGTTAGGTCTAAGGTTTTTTGGTTACGATTTAGTTTTTTTGGTTAGGTTTAAGTGTTTTTGGTTAGTTTTAAGGGTTTTTTGGTTAGGTTTTCTGTTCGGTTTAACAGTTTTTGTTTAGGTTTAAGAGTTTTTGGTTAGGTTTAAGGTTTTTGGTAAAGTTTAAGGTTTTTTTGGTTAGGTTTAAGGGTTTTTGGTTAGGTTTAGTGTTTTGTGTAGGTTTAGGGGTTTTTGGTTAGGTTTAGTGTTTTTTGGTTAGGTTTACTGGTTTTTGTTAGGTTTTACTGGATTTTGGTTAGGTTTATGGATTTTGGTTAGGTTTTAGTTTTTTTGGTTAGGTTTAAGTTTTATTTTGTTAGGTATAAGGTTTTTTGGTTACGTTTTAGTTTTTTTGTTAGGTTTGAGGGTTTTTGGTTAGTTTTAAGGGTTTTTTGGTTAGGTTTTTTGTTCGGTTTAATGGTTTTTGTTTAGGTTTAAGGATTTTTGGTTAGGTTTAAGGTTTTTTGTTAGATTTAAGGTTTATGGGTAAGGTTTAATGTTTTTCTGGTATAGGTTGAAGGTTCTTTTTGGTTAGGTTTAAGGTATTTTGGATAGGTTTACTATTTTTTGGTTAGGTTTAAGGTTTTTGGTTAGGTTTAGTGTTTTTTGGTTAGGTTTAGTAGTTTTTGGTTAGGTTTAAGGTTTTTGGGTTAGGTTAAAGGTTCTTTTTGGGTAGGTTTAAGTTATTTTGGATAGGTTTACTGTTTTTTGGTTAGGTTTAAGGTTTTTGGTCAGGTTTAGTGTTTTTTTTAGGTTTAGGGTTTTTTGGTTAGGTTTAAGGGTTTTGGTTAGGTTTAATTGTTTTTGTTTAGGTTTTAGGGTTTTTGGTTGGGTTTAAGGTTTTGTGGTTATGTTAAAGGTTTTTTTGGTTGGGTTTAAGGTTTTTGGGATAGGTGTGTTTTTTGTTTTGGTTTAAAAGTTATATTGTATGGTTTAAGGGATTTTGTTTGGGTTTGTGGGTTTTTGATAAATTTTAGGTTTTTTTGCTAGGTTTAGGTTTTTTGGTTAGGTTTAGGGTTTTATGGTTGGGTTTAGAGATTTTTTTTAGGTTTAATGTTTTCACTTAGGTGTAATGTTTTTTGGTTAAGTTTAATGTTTTTTTGTTAGGTTTAAGTTTATTACGATAAGGTTAAGGTTTTTTGGTTAGGTTTAAGGTTTTTTTGTTTGGTTTAAGGTTTTTTGGTTAGGTTAAATGTTTTTTTTGGTAAGGTTTTGGGTTTTTGATTATTTTTAGGGGTTTTTGGTTAAGCTTAAGGGTTTTTGTTTAGGTTTAAGGTTTTTTAGTTAGGTTTAAAGGTTTTTTGGTTAGGTTTTAGTGTTTTTTGTTCGGTTTAATGGTTTTTGGTTATGTTTAAGGGTTTTTGGTAGGTTTAAGTTTTTGTGGTTAGGTTTAAGGTTTTTGGGTTACGTTTAAGGTTTTTTGCTTAGGTTTAAGGTTTTTGGGATAGGGTTTTTGGAAAGGTTTAAGATGTTTTGTTATGTTTAAGGTTTTTTGAATAGGTTTAAGGTTTTTTGGTTAGGTTTAAGGTTTTTTTGGTTTCGTTTAACGTTTTTTGGTTAGGTTATAGGTTTTTTAGTTAGGTTTAAGGTTTTTTGGTTAGGTTTAAATTTTTTTGCTTAAGTTTAAATTTTATTTGGTTAGGTTTAAGGTTTTTTGGTTACGTTTAAGAATTTTGGTTAGGTTTAAGGTTTTTTATCAGGTTTAAGTTTTTTTTGCTTAGGTGTAAGTTTTATTTGGTAAGGTGTAGGTTTTTTGGTAATGTTTTAGTTTTTTTGGTTAGGTTTAAGGGTTTTTGTTAGGTTTTTGGTACGGGTTAATGGTTTTTGTTTAGGTTTAATGGTTTTGGTTAGGTTTAAGGTTTTTGGTAAGGTTTAAGTTTTTTGGTTGGGTTTAGCGCTTTTTGCTTAGGTTTAGGGTTTTTGTGTAGGTTTACGGGTTTTTGGTTAGGTTTAGTGTTTTTGGTTAGGTTTACAGTTTTTTTTTGTTTTACTGGTTTTTGGTTAGGTTTATGGATTTTTGGTTAGGTTTAAGTTTTATTTGGTTAGGTTTAAGGATTTTTGGTTACGTTTTAGTTTTTATGTTAGGTTTAAGGGATTTTTTTGGTTAGTTTTAAGGGTTTTTTGGTTAGATTTTTCGGTTGGTTTAATGGTTTTTGTTTAAGGTTTTTTGGTTAGGTTTAAGGTTTTTGGGTAAGGTTTAAGGTTCTTTTTGATTAGGATCAAAGTATTTTGGATAGGTTTACTGTTTTTTATTTAGGTTTAAGTGTTTTTGTTTCGTTTTAATGGTTTTTGGTTAGGTTTAAGAATTTTTGGTTAGGTTTAAGGTTTTTTGGTTAGGTTTATGTAATTTTTGTTAGGTTTAAGGGTTTTTGGTTAGGTTTAAGGGTTTTTGGTTAGTTTTAAGGTTTTTGGTTAGGTTTAAGGTGTTTTGGTTAGGTTTAAGGTTTTTTGGTTAGGTTAAAGTGTTTTTTGGTTAGGTTTATAAGATTTTGATTAGTTTTAGGGGTTTTTGGTTAGGTTAAAAGTGTTTTTGGTTAGGTTCAAGGTTTTTTGGATACGTTTAAGTTTTTTTAGATAGGTTTAATGGGTTTTTGGTTAGCTTTTAGGGTTTTTGGTTAGGTTTAAGGGCGTTGTGGTTATGTTTAATGTTTTTGCGTAACATTTAAGGTTTTTTGGTTTGGTTTAAGGTTTTTTTTGTTAGGTTTAAGGTTTTTGGGATAGGTTTTAAAGTTTTTATTTAGGTTTAAAAGTTTTGTGATAAGGTTTAAGGGTTTTTGGTGAGGTTTAAAGGTTTTTGGTTTGGTTTCAGGGTTTTGGTCAATTTATGGTTTTTTGTTTGGTTTAGGTTTTTTTGGTTAGCTTTAGGGTTTTTTTGTTGGGACTAGTGGTATTTGTTTAGGTTTAAATTTTTTTGTTTATGTTTAATGTTTTCTGGTTAGGTTTAAGGTTATTTGAATATGGTTAATGTTTTTTGGTTAGGTTTAAGTGTTATTGGTTAGGTTTAAGGTTTTTTCGTTAGGTTTAGGGTTTTTGATAAGGTTTAAGGTTTTTGGTTAGGTATAAGGTGTTTTGGTTAGGTTTAAGGTTTTTTTGGATAGGTTTAAGGTTTTTTGGTTAGGTTTAAGGTTTTTTGGTTATGTTTAAAGTTTTTTGGTTAGGTTTACGGGATTTTTGGTTAGGTTTAGGGTTTTTGTGTAGGTGAAGGAATTTTTGGTTAAATTTAGTGTTTTTTGGTTTGGTTTACGGGTTTTTTGTTAGGTTTTACAGGATTTTGGTTAGGTTTATGAATTTTTGGTTAGGTTTAATTTTGTTTGGATTGGTTTAAGGGTTTTTTGTTAGGTTGAGGGGTTTTTGGTTAGGTTTAACGGTTTTTTGTTAATTTTAAGGGTTTTTGGTTAGGTTTAAGGTTTTTTTTGTTAGTTTCAATTTTTTTTGGTTAAATTTAAGGTTTTTTGTTTTGTTTAAGGTTTACGTTTAGATTTAAGGTTTTTTGGATAGGTTTAAAGTTCTTTGGTTAGGTTTATGTAATTTTGGTTAGGTTTAAGGGTTTTTGGTTTGGTTCAAGGGTTTTTGGTTAGTTTTAAGGTTTTTGGTTAGGTTTATGGTGATTTTGTTAGGTTTAAGGTTTTTGGGTAAGGTTTAAGGTTCTATTTGGTTAGGTTTAGTGTTTTTGGGTAGGTTTAGGGAATTTTGGTTAGGTTTATTTTTTTTGGTTATGTTTACTGGTTTTTTTAGGTTTTACTGGTTTTTGGTTAGGTTTAGGGGTTTTTGGTTAGGTTTAACGGTTTTTGGTTAGGTTTTAGGTTTTTTTGGCTAAGTTTAAGGTTTTTTGGTTTGGTTTAATGTTTTTTGGTTACGTTTAAGGGTTTTGTTTTCGTTTAAGGACTTCTTAGTTATGTTTAAGTGTTTTTGTTACGGTTTAATGACTTTTGGTTAGGTTTAAGAATTTTTGGTTAGGTTGAAGGTTTTTTGGTTAGGTTTAAGTTTTTTCGGTTAGGTTTAAGGTTTTTTGGTTACGTTTTAGTGTTATTTGTTTAGGTTTAAGGGTTTTTGGTTAGTTTTAAGGGTTTTATGGTTAGGTTTTTGGTTCGGTTTAATGATTTTTGTTTAGGTTTAAGGGTTTTTGGTTAGGTTTAAGGTTTTTGTTAAGGTCTAAGGTTTTTTGGTTAGGTTTAGAGTTTTTTGATTAGGTTTACGGTTTTTGGTTAGGTTTAAGGGTTATTAGTTAGGTTTAAGGATTTTGTAGTTAGGTTTAAGGGTTTTTGTTTCGGTTTAATAGTTTAAGGTTAGGTTTAAGAATTTTTGGTTAGGTTTTAGTTTTTTTGGTTAGGTTTAAGTGTTTTGGTTAGGTTTAAGTTTTATTTGGTTAGTTTAAAGTTTTTTGGTTACGTTTAAGGTTTTTGGTTTGATTTAAGGGTTTTGTTTAGGTTTCATGACTTTTTTGTTATGTTTAAGGGTTTTTGTTTCGGTTTAATGATTTTTGGTTAGGTTTAAGAATTGTTGGTTAGGTTGAGGGTTTTTTGGTTAGATTTAAGGGTTTTTGGATTAGTTTAAGGTTTTTTTGGTTACATTTTAGTTTTTTTGGTTAGGTTTAAGGGTTTTTGGTTATGTTTAAGGGTTTTTGGTTTGGATTGGTGGTTTTTGTTTAGGTTTAATGTTTTTTGCTTACCTTTAATGCTTTTAGGTTAGGTTTATGGTTATTTGGATTGGGTTAAAGTTTTTTGGTTAGGTTTAAGGTTTTTTGTTTACATTTAAAGTTTTTTGGTTAGGTTAAAGGTTTTTTGGATAGGTTTTTAGGTGTTTTGGTTAGGTTGAAGGTTTTTTGGTTAGGTTTAAGTTTTATTTGTTTCGGTTTAAGGTTTTTTGGTTACATTTAAGTTTTTTGGTTAGGTTTAAGGGTTTTTAGTTAGGTTTAAGGATTTTTTAGTTAGGTTTAAGGGATTTTGTTTCGGTTTAATAGTTTTTGGTTAGGTTTTAGAATTTTTGGGTTGGTTTAAGGTTTTTTGGTTAGGTTTAAGTTTTTTTTTTGGTTAGGTTTAAGTTTTATTTGGTTAGGTTTAAGGGTTTTTTGGTTACGTTTAAGGTTTTTGGTTAGGGTTAAGGGTTTTGTTTGGTTTAAGGACTTTTTAGATATGTTTAAGGGTTTTTCTTTCGGGTTAATGATTTTTGGTTATGTTGAAGATCTTTTGGTTAGGTTGAAGGTTTTTTGGTTAGGTTTAAGGGTTTTGTTTAGGTTTAATGTTTTTTGGTTACAATTTAGTTTTTTTTTTAGGTTTAAGGGTCTTTGGTTAGTTTTAAGGGTTTTTTGGTTAGGTTTTTGGTTCGGTTTAATGGTTTTTGTTTTGGTTTAAGGGTTTTTGGTTACGTTTAAGGGTTTTTGGTTAAGTTTAAGGTTTTTTGGTTATGTTTAAGGGTTTTTGGTAAGGTTTAAGTTATTTTGGTTGGGTTTAGGTTTTTTTGGTTAGGTTTAGGGTTTTTTGGTTGTGATTAGTGGTTTTTGTTCAGGTTTATTGTTTTTTGCTTAGGTTTATTGTTTTTTGGTTAAGTTTAATGTATTTTGGTTAGGTTTAAGGTTATTTGAATAGGGTTAATTTTTTTGGTTAGATTTAAGGTTTTTTGTTTGGTTTAAGGTTTTTGGTTAGGTTTAGTGTTTTTGGATATGTTTAATGGTTTTTGGTTATGTGTAAGGGTTTTTGGTTAGGTTTAGTAGGTTTTTGGTTAGGTTTAATGGTTTTTGGTTTTGTTTAAGGTTTTTTGGTTAGGTTTAAGTTTATTGGTATGTTTTAAGGTTTTTTGGTTAGGTTTTTGGGTTTTTAGGTTATGTTTAGGGTTTTTGGTTAGGTTTATGTATTTTTGGTTAGGTTTAACGGTTTTTGTTTAGATTTAAGGTTTCTTGGTAAGTTTAAGTTTTTTTGGTTAGGTTTAAGGTTTTTGGTTAGGTTTAAGGTTTATGGGTTAGGTAAAAGGATCTTTTTGGTTAGGTTTAAGGTATTTTGGATAGGTTTAAGTTTTATTTGGTTAGGTTTAAGGGTTTTTTGTTACGTTTAAGGTTTTTGGATAGGTTTAAGGGTTTTGTTTGGTTTAAGGACTTTTTAGATATGTTTAAGGGTTTTTGTTTCGGGTTAATGATTTTTGGTTAGGTTTAAGATCTTTTGGTTAGGTTGAAGGTTTTTTGGTTAGGTTTAAGGGTTTTGGTTAGGTTTTATGTTTTTTGGTTACGATTTAGTTTTTTTGGTTAGGTTTAAGGGTTTTTGGTTAGTTTTAACGGTTTTTTGGTTAGGTTTTTGGTTCGGTTTAATAGTTTTTGTTTAGGTTTAAGGGTTTTTGGTTACGTTTAAGGGTTTTTGGTTAGGTTTAAGGTTTTTTGGTTAGGTTTAAGTGTTTTTGGTTAGGTTTAATGTTTTTTGGTTACGTTTTAGTGTTATTTGTTTAGGTTTAAGGGTTTTTGGTTAGTTTTAAGGGTTTTATGGTTATGTTTTTGGTTCGGTTTAATGGTTTTTGTTTAGGTTTAAGGGTTTTTGGTTAGGTTAAAGGTTTTTGTTAAGGTCTAAGGTTTTTTGGTTAGGTTTAGAATTTTTTGGTTACGTTTAAGGTTTTTGGTTAGGTTTAAGGGTTATTAGTTAGGTTTAAGGATTTTTTAGTTAGGTTTAAGGGTTTTTGTTTTGGTTTAATAGTTTAAGGTTAGGTTTAAGAAATTTTGGTTAGGTTTAAGGTTTTTTGGTTAGGTTTAAGTTTTTTGGTTAGGTTTAAGCTTTATTTGGTTAGTTTAAAGTTTTTTGGTTACGTTTAAGGTTTTTGGTTAGATTTAAGGGTTTTGTTTAGGTTTCATGACTTTTTTGTTATGTTTAAGGGTTTTTGTTTCGGTTTAATGATTTTTGGTTAGGTTTAAGAATTGTTGGGTAGGTAGAAGGTTTTTTGGTTAGATTTAAGGGTTTTTGGATAGGTTTAAGGTTTTTTTGGTTACATTTTAGTTTTTTTGGTTAGGTTTAAGGGTTTTTGGTTATGTTTAAGGGTTTTTGGTTTGAATTGGTGGTTTTTGTTTAGGTTTAATGTTTTTTGCTTACCTTTAATGTTTTTTGGTTAGGTTTATGGTTATTTGGATTGGGTTAAAGTTTTTTGGTTAGGTTTAAGGTTTTTTGTTTACATTTAAAGTTTTTTGATTAGGTTAAAGGTTTTTTGGATAGGTTTTTAGGTGTTTTGGTTAGGTTGAAGGTTTTTTGGTTAGGTTTAAATTTAATTTGGTTCGGTTTAAGGTTTTTTGTTTACGTTTAAGTTTTTTGGTTAGGTTTAAGGGTTTTTAGTTAGGTTTAAGGATTTTTTAGTTAGGTATAAGGGATTTTGTTTCGGTTTAATAGTTTTTGGTTAGGTTAAAGAATTTTTGGGTTGGTTTAAGGTTTTTTGGTTAGGTTTAAGTTTTTTTTGGTTAGGTTTAAGTTTTATTTGGTTACGTTTAAGGGTTTTTTGGTTACGTTTAAGGTTTTTGGTTAGGTTTAATGTTTTTTGGTTAGGTTTAAGGGTTTTTGGTAAGGTTTAAGTTATTTTGGTTGGGTTTAGGTTTTTTTGGTTAGGTTTAGGGTTTTTTGATTGGGATTAGTGGTTTTTGTTCAGGTTTATTGTTTTTTGCTTAGGTTTATTGTTTTTTGGTTAAGTTTAATGTATTTTGGTTAGGTTTAAGGTTATTTGAATAGGGTTAATTTTTTTGGTTAGATTTAAGGTTTTTTGTTTGGTTTAAGGTTTTTGGTTAGGTTTAGTGTTTTTGGATTTGTTTAACGGTTTTTGGTTATGTGTAAGGGTTTTTGGTTAGGTTTAGTACGTTTTTGGTTAGTTTTAAGGGTTTTTGGTTTTGTTTAAGGTTTTTTGGTTAGGTTTAAGTTTATTGGTATGTTTTAAGGTTTTTTGGTTAGGTTTTTGGGTTTTTTGGTTATGTTTAGGGTTTTTGTGTAGGTTTATGGGTTTTTGGTTATGTTTAGTGTTTTTTGGTTAGGTTTACGCTTTTTTTTGTTAGGCTTAACTGGTTTTTGGTTAGGTTTATGATTTTTTGGTTAGGTTTTAACGGTTTTTGTTTAGATTTAAGGTTTCTTGGTAAGTTTAAGGTTTTTTGGTTAGGTTTAAGATTTTTTGGTTAGTTTTAAGGTTTATGGGTAAGGTTTAATGTTTTTGGGTTAGGTAAAAGGTTCTTTTTGGTTAGGTTTAAGGTATTTTGGATAGGTTTAAGTTTTATTTGGTTATGTTTAAGGGTTTTTTGGTTACGTTCAAGGTTTTTGGTTAGGTTTACGGGTTTTGTTTGGTTTAAGGACTATTTAGATATGTTTAAGGGTTTTTGTTTCGGGTTAATGATTTTTGGTTAGGTTTAAGATCTTTTGGTTAGGTTGAAGGTTTTTTGGTTAGGTTGAAGGGTTTTGGTTAGGTTTAATGTTTTTTGGTTACGATTTAGTTTTTTTGGTTAGGTTTAAGGGTTTTTGGTTAGTTTTAATGGTTTTTTGGGTAGGTTTTTGGTTCGGTTTAATAGTTTTTGTTTAGGTTTAAGGGTTTTTGGTTACGTTTAAGGGTTTTTGGTTAGGTTTAAGGTTTTTTGGTTAGGTTTAAGGGTTTTTGGTAAGGTTTAAGTTATTTTGGTTGGGTTTAGGTTTTTTTGGTTAGGTTTAGGGTTTTTTGGTTGGGATTAGTGGTTTTTGTTCATGTTTATTGTTTTTTGCTTAGGTTTAATGTTTTTTGGTTAAGTTTAATGTATTTTGGTTAGGTTTAAGGTTATTTGAATAGGGTTAATTTTTTTGGTTAGGTTTAAGGTTTTTTTTTTTCGTTTAAGGTTTTTGGTTAGGTGTAGTGTTTATGATATGTTTAACGGTTTTGGTTATGTGTAAGGGTTTTTGGTTAGGTTTAGTAGGTTTTTTTTAGGTTTAAGGGTTTTTGGTTTTGTTTAAGGTTTTTTGGTTAGGTTTAAGGATATTTGGTTTGGTTTAAGGTTTTTTGGTTAGGTTTAAGTTTTTTGGATAGGTTTAAGGTTTTTTGGTTAGGTTGATGTAATTTTTGTTAAATTAAAGGGTTTTTGGGTAGGTTTAAGGGATTTTGTTAGTTTTAAGGTTTTTGGTTAGGTTTAAGTTGTTTGGTTAGGATTTTTTATGGTTTTTTGGTTAGGTTTAATGTTATTTGTTTAGGTTTAAGGGTTTTTTTGGTTAGGTTTATTGGTTTTTGATTTGGTTTAGGTGTTTTTGGTTTGGTTTAAGGGTTTTAGATTAGGTTTAAGGTTTTTTAGTTACGTTTAAGGTTTTTTAGTTAGGTTTAAATTTTTAAGGTTAGGTTTAATGTTTTTGGTTAGGTTTATGTGTTTTTAGTTAGGTTTAAGGATTTTTTTAGGTTTAAGGGTTTTTGTTTCGGTTTAATAGTTTTTGGTTATGTTTAAGAATTTTTGGTTTTGGTTTAAGGTTTTTTGGTTAGGTTTTAGGTTTTTTTGGTTAGGTTCACAGTTTTTGGTTAGGTTTAAGGGTATTGTTTACGTTTTAAGGACTTTTTAATTATGTTTAAGTGTTTTTGTTATGGTTTAATGATTTTTGGTTAGGTTTAAGAATTTTTGGTTAGGTTTAAGGTTTTTTGGTTAGTTTTAAGTGTTTTTGGTTAGGTTTAATGTTTTATGGTTACGTTTTAGTGTTATTTGTTTAGGTTTAAGGGTTTTTGGTTAGTTTTAAGGGTTTTATGGTTAGGTTTTTATTTCGGTTTAATAGCTTTTGTTTAGGTTTAAGGGTTTTTGGTTAGGGTTAAGGTTTTTGTTAAGGTCTAAGGTTTTTTGGTTAGGTTTAGAATTTTTTGGTTACGTTTAAGGTTTTTGGTTAGGTTTAAGGGTTATTAGTTAGGTTTAAGGATTTTTTAGTTAGGTTTAAGGGTTTTTGTTTTGGTTTAATAGTTTAAGGTTAGGTTTAAGAATTTTTGGTTAGGTTTAAGGTTTTTTGGTTAGGTTTAAGTTTTTTGGTTAGGTTTAAGCTTTATTTGGTTAGTTTAAAGTTTTTTGGTTACTTTTAAGGTTTTTGGTTAGATTTAAGGGTTTTGTTTAGGTTTCATGACTTTTTTGTTATGTTTAAGGGTTTTTGTTTCGGTTTAATGATTTTTGGTTAGGTTTAAGAATTGTTGGTTAGGTTGAAGGTTTTTTGGTTAGATTTAAGGGTTTTTGGATAGGTTTAAGTTTTTTTGGTTTACATTTTAGTTTTTTTGTTAGGTTTAAGGGTTTTTGGTTTGTATTGGTGGTTTTTTAGGTTAATGTTTTTTGCTTACCTTTAATGTTTTTTGGTTAGGTTTATGGTTATTTGGATTGGGTTAAAGTTTTTTGGTTAGGTTTAAGGTTTTTTGGTTACATTTAAAGTTTTTTGGTTACGTTAAAGGTTTTTTGGATAGGTTTTTAGGTGTTTTGGTTAGGTTGAAGGTTTTTTGGTTAGGTTTAAGTTTCATTTGGTTCGGTTTAAAGTTTTTTTGGTTACGTTTAAGTTTTTTGGTTAGGTTTAAGGGTTTTTAGTTAGGTTTAAGTATTTTTTAGTTCGGTTTAAGGGATTTTGTTTCGGTTTAATAGTTTTTAGTAAGTTTAAGAATTTTTGGTTAGGTTTAAGGTTTTTTTGTTAGGTTTAAGTTTTTTTGGTTAGGTTTAAGTTTTATTTGGTTAGGTTTAAGTGTTTTTTGGTTACGTTTAAGGTTTTTGGTTAGGTTTAAGGGTTTTGTTTGGTTTAAGGTCTTTTTAGATATGTTTAAGGGTCTTTGTTTCGGGTTAATGATTTTTGGTTAGGTTTAAGATCTTTTGGTTAGGTTGAAGGTTTTTTGGTTAGGTTTAAGGGTTTTGGTTAGGTTTAATGTTTTTTGGTTACGATTTAGTTTTTTTGGTTAGGTTTAAGGGTTTTTCGTTAGTTTTAAGGGTTTTTTGGTTAGGTTTTTGGTTCGGTTTAATGGTTTTTGTTTTGGTTTAAGGGTTTTTGGTTACGTTTAAGGGTTTTTGGTTAGGTTTAAGGTTTTTTGGTTAGGTTTAATGGTTTTTGTTAAGGTTTAAGTTATTTTGGTTGGGTTTAGGTTTTTTTGGTTAGGTTTAGGGTTCTTTGGTTGGGATTAGTGGTTTTTGTTCAGGTTTATTGTTTTTTGCTTAGGTTTAATGTTTTTTGGTTAAGTTTAATGTATTTTGGTTAGGTTTAAGGTTATTTGAATAGGGTTAATTTTTTTGGTTAGGTTTAAGGTTTTTTGTTTGGTTTAAGGTTTTTGGTTAGGTTTAGTGTTTTTGGTTATGTGTAAGGGTTTTTGGTTAGGTTTAGTAGGTTTTTGGTTATGTTTAAGGGTTTTTGGTTTTGTTTAAGGTTTTTTGGTTAGGTTTAAGGTTATTGGTATGGTTTAAGGTTTTTTGGTTAGGTTTTTGGGTTTTTTGGTTATGTTTAGGGTTTTTGTGTAGGTTTAGGGGTTTTTGGTTATGTTTAGTGTTTTTTGGTTAGGTTTACGGTTTTTTTGTTAGGCTTAACTGGTTTTTGGTTAGGTTTATGTATTTTTGGTTAGGTTTAACGGTTTTTGTTTAGATTTAAGGTTTCTTGGTTAGTTTAAGGTTTTTTGGTTAGGTTTAAGATTTTTTGGTTAGGTTTAAGGTTTATGGGTAAGGTTTAATGTTCTTGGGTTAGGTAAAAGGTTCTTTTTGGTAAGGTTTAAGGTATGTTGGATAAGTTTAAGTTTATTTTGTTAGGTTTAAGTTTTATTTGGTTAGGTTTAAGGGTTTTTTGGTTACGTTTAAGGTTTTTGGTTATGTTTAAGGGTTTTGTTTGGTTTAAGGACTTTTTAGATATGTTTTAGGGTTTTTGTTTCGTGTTAATGATTTTTGGTTAGATTTAAGATCTTTTTGTAAGGTTGAAGGTTTTTTAGGTAGGTTTAAGGGTTTTGGTTGGGTTTAATGTTTTTTGGTTACGATTTAGTTTTTTTGGAAAGGTTTAAGGGTTTTTGGTTAGTTTTAAGGGTTTTTTGGTTAGATTTTTGGTTCGGTTTAATGGTTTTTGTTTAGGTTTAAGGGTTTTTGGTTACGTTTAAGGGTTTTTGGTTAGGTTTAAGGTTTTTTGGTTAGGTTTAAGGGTTTTTGGTAAGGTTTAAGTTATTTTGGTTGGGTTTAGTTTTTTTGGTTAGGTTTAGGGTTTTTTGGTTGGTATTACTGGTTTTTGTTCAGGTTTATTGTTTTTTGCTTAGGTTTAATGTTTTTTGGTTAAGTTTAATGTATTTTAGTTAGGTTTAAGATTATTTGAATAGGGTTAATTTTTTTGGTTAGGTTTAAGGTTTTTTTGTTTGGTTTAAGGTTTTTGGTTAGGTTTAGTGTTTTTGGATATGTTTAACGGTTTTTGGTAATGTGCAAGTGTTTTTGGTTAGGTTAAGTAGGTTTTGGTTAGGTTTAAGTGTTTTTGCTTTTGTTTAAGGTTTTTTGGTTAGGTTTAAGGTTATTGGTATGGTTTAAGGTTTTTTGGTTAGGTTTTTGGGTTTTTTGGTTATGTTTAATGGTTTTTGGTTAGGTTTAAGGTTTTTTGGCTAAGTTTTAGGTTTTTTGGTTTGGTTTAAGGTTTTTTGGTTAGGTTTAAGGTTTTTTGGATATGTTTAAGGTTTTTTGGTTAGGTTTATGTAATTTTGGTTAAATTAAAGGGTTTTTGGGTAGGTTTAAGATATTTTGGTTAGTTTTAAGGTTTTTGGTTAGGTTTAAGGTGTTTTTGTTAGGATATTTTATGTTTTTTTGGTTAGGTTTAATTTTTTTTAGTTAGGTTTAAGGGTTTTTTGGTTAGGTTTATTGGTTTTTGATTAGGTTTAGGTGTTTTTGGTTAGGTTTAAGGGGATTTTTGATTATGTTTAAGGTTTTTTGGTTACGTTTAAGGTTTTTTAGTTAGGTTTAAGTTTTATAAGGTTAGGTTAAAGGTTTTTGGTTAGGTTTAAGGGTTTTTAGTTAGGTTTAAGGATTTTTTAGTTAGGTTTAAGGGTTTTTGTTTCGGTTCAATAGTTTTTGGTTAGGTTTAAGAATATTTGGTTAGGTTTAAGGTTTTTTGGTTAGGTTTAAGTTTTTTTGGTTAGGTTTACTGTATTTGGTTAGGTTTAAGGGTTTTGCTTAGGTTTAAGGACTTTTTTTATGTTTAAAGGGTTTTTGTTTCGGGTTAAAAATTTTTGGTTAGGTTTAAGGTTTTTTGGTTAGGTTTAAAGTTTTTGGTTAGGTTTAAGGTGTTTTTGTTAATTTAAATGTTTTTTGGTTAGGTTAAAAATTTTTTGGTTCGGTTAACGGTTTTTTGGTTAGGTTTAAGGTTTTTTGGTTAGGTTAAAGTTTTTTTAGTTAGGTTTAAGTTTTATAAGGTTATGTTTAAGGTTTTTGGTTAGGTTTAAGGGTTTTTAGTTAGGTTTAAGGATTTTTTAGTTAGGTTTAAGGGTTTTTGTTTCGGTTTAATAGTTTTTGGTTAGGTTTAAGAATTTTTGGTTAGGTTTAAGGTTTTTTGGTTAGGTTTAAGTTTTTTTTGGTTAGGTGTAAACCTTTTTGGTTAGGTTTAAGGGTTTTGCTTAGGTTTAAGGACTTTGTAGATATGTTTAAAGGGTTTTTGTTTCGGGTTAATAATTTTTGGTTAGGTTTAAGGTTATTTGGTTAGGTTTAAAGTTTTTGGTTAGGTTTAAGGTGTTTTTGTTAATTTTAATGTTTTTTGGTTAGGTTAAAATTTTTTTGGTTCGGTTAAAGGTTTTTTAGTTAGGTTTAAGGTTTTTTGGTTAGGTTAAAGGTTATTTGGATAAGTTTAAGGTTTTTTGGTTACATTTAAGGTTTTTGGTTATGTTTTAGGTTTTTTTGGTTAGGTTTAAGGGTTTTTGGTTAGTTTTAAGGGATTTTTGTTAAGGGTTTTTGTTCGGTTTAATAGTTTTTGTTTAGGTTTAAGGGTTTTTGGTAAGGTTTAAGGTTTTTTGGTTATGATTAAGGATTTTGGGTTAGGTTTTAGGTTCTTCTAGGTTAGGTTTAAGGTATTTTGGTTAGGTTTAGTGTTTTTTAGTTACGTTTAAATGTTTTTGGTTAGGTTTAAGAAATTTTGGTTAGGTTTAAGGTTTTTTGGTTAGGTTTAATTTTTTTTGGTTAGGTTTAATTTTTTTTGGTTAGGTTTAATGTTTTTGGTTAGGTATAAGGTGTTTCGGTTAGGTTTAAGGTTTTTTGGTTAGGTTTAAGGTTTTTGGGTTATGTTTTGGTTCTTCTTGGTTAGGTTTAATGTATTTTGGTTACGTTTAAGGTTTTTGGTTATGTTATAGGTTTTTTGTGGTTAGGTTTAAGGGTTTTTTGTTAGTTTTAAGGGTTTTTTGGTTAGGGTTTTGGTTCGGTTTAATTGTTTTTGTTTAGGTTTAAGGGTTTTTGGTTAGGTTTAAGGTTTTTTGGTTATGTTTAAGGTTTTTGGGTTAGGTTTTAAGTTCTTCTTGGTTTGGTTTAAGGTATTTTGGTAAGGTTTACTGTTTTTTAGTTACGTTTAAATGTTTTTGGTTAGGTTTAAAAAATTTTTGGTTAGGTTTAAGGTTTTTTGGTTAGGTTTAATTTTTTTTGGTTAGGTTTAATTTTTTTTTGGTTAGGTTTAAGGTTTTTGTTAGGTATAAGGTGTTTTGGTTAGGTTTAAGGTTTTTTGGATAGGTTTAAGTTTTATTTGCTTAGGTTTAAGGTTTTTGGTTACGTTCAAGGTTTTTTGGTTAGGTTTAAGGGTTTTTGGTTAGGTTTAAGGATTTTTTAGTTAGGTTTAAGTGTTTTTGTTTCGGTTTAATGGTGTTTTTTTAGGTTTAAGAATTTTTGGTTAGGTTTAAGTTTATTTGGTTAGGTTTAGGGTTTTTTGGTTAGGTTTAGGGTTTAATGTTTAGGTTTATGTTTTTTGGTTATGTTTAACAGTTTTTGGTTAAGTTTAATCGTTTTTTATTCGGTTTAAGTGTTCTTGGTTAGTTTAAGATTTTTTGGTTAGGTTTAAGATTTTATGGTTAGGTTTAATGTTTTTTGATAGGTTTAAGGTTTTTAGTTAGGTTTTTTTGGTTTTGGTTAGGTTTAAGGTTTTTTGGTTAGGTTTAAGCATTTTTGGTTAGGTTTTAGGTTTTTATGTTAGGATTAAGATTTTTGGTTAGGTAAAAGGTTTTTTGGATAGATTTAAGGTTTTTTGGATAGTTTTAAGTTTTTTCTGCTTATGTATAAGTTTTATTTGGTTAGGTTTAAGGTTTTTTGGTAATGTTTAAATGTTTCTGGTTAGGTATGGGTTTTTGGTTAGGTTTACGGTTTTTTGGTTATGTTTAAGGTTTTTGGGTGAGGATAAAGGTTCTTTTTGGTTAGTATTAAGGTATTTTGGATAGGTTTTTGTTTTTTGGTTAGGTTTAAGGTTTTTGGTTAGGTTTAAGGTTTTTGGTTAGGTTAAGTGTTTTTGGTTGGGTTTAGGGATTTTTGTTAGGTTTAAATGTTTTTAGTTGGGTTTAAGGGTTTTTGTTTAGGTTTTAGGGTTTTTGGTTAGGTTTAGGGTTTTGTGGTTAGGTTTAAGGTTTTTGGGTTTCGTTTAAGGTTTTGGGTTAGGTTTAAGGTTTTTGGTAATGTTTATGGTTTTTTGGTTGGGTTTAGTGGTTTTTGTTTAGGTTTAGGGTTTTCTGTGTAGGTTTAGGGGTTTTTGGTTAGGTTTAGTGTTTTTTGGTTAGGTTTATGGTTTTTTTGGTTTTACTAGTTTTTGGTTAGTTTTATGGATTTTTGGTTAGGTTTAAGTTTTTTTGGTTAGGTTTAAGTTTTATTTGGTTAGGTTTAAGGATTTTTGGTTGCGTTTCTGTTTTTTTGTTAGGTTTAAGGGTTTTTGGTTAGTTTTAAGGGTTATTTGGTTAGATTTTTTGGTCGGTTTAATGGTTTTTGTTTAGGTTTAAGGGTTTTTGGTTAGGTTTAAGGTTTTTTGGTTAGGTTTAATGTTTTTGGGTAATGTTTAAGGTACTTTTTGATTAGGATCAAAGTATTTTGGATATGTTTACTGTTTTTTATTTAGGTTTAAGTGTTTTTGTTTCGGTTTAATGGTTTTTGGTTAGGTTTTAGAATTTTTGGTTAGGTTTAAGGTTTTTTGGTTAGGCTTATGTAATTTTTGTTAGGTTTAAGGGTTTTTGGTTAGGTTTAAGGGTTTTTGGTTAGTTTTAAGTTTTTTGGTTAGGTTTAAGGTGTTTTGGTTAGGTTTAAGGTTTTTTGGTTAGGTTAAAGGATTTTTTGGTTAGGTTTATAGGATTTTGATTATTTTTATTGGGTTTTGGTTAGGTTAAAAGTGTTTTTGGTTAGGTTTAAGGTTTTTTGGATACTTTTAAGGTTTTTTAGTTAGGTTTAATGGTTTTTTGTTAGGTTTAAGGATTTTTTGG
Organism: Medauroidea extradentata; assembly: GCA_003012365.1. Taxonomy (NCBI): domain Eukaryota; kingdom Metazoa; phylum Arthropoda; class Insecta; order Phasmatodea; family Phasmatidae; genus Medauroidea; species Medauroidea extradentata. The sequence goes on from PNEQ01110258.1 coordinate 16,902, forward strand.
TTATGTTTTAGGGTTTTTGGTTCGGTTTAATAATTTTTGGTTAGGTTTAAGGGTTTTTTGGATAGGTTTAAGGGCTTTGTGGGGTTATGTTTAATGTTTTTGGGTAACATTTAAGGTTTTTTGGTTTGGTTTAAGGTTTTTTTGGTTAGGTTTAATGTTTTTGGGATAGGATTTAAAGTTTTTATTTAGGTTTAAAAGTTTTATGATAAGGTTTAAGGGTTTTTGGTGAGGTTTAAAGGTTTTTGGTTTGGTTTTAGGGTTTTGGTAAATTTAAGGTTTTTGGTTAGATTTAGGTTTTTTTGGTTAGCTTTAGGGTTTTTTGGTTGGGACTAGTGGTATTTGTATAGGTTTAAATTTTTTTTTGTTTATGTTTAATGTTTTCTGGTTAGGTTTAAGGTTATTTGAATATGGTTAAGGTTTTTTGGTTAGGTTTAAGGGTTATTGGTTAGGTTATGGTTTTTTTCGTTAGGTTTAGGGTTTTTGGTTAGGTATAAGGTGTTTCTGTTAGGTTTAAGGTTTTTTGGATAGGTTTAAGTGTTTTTTGGTTAGGTTTAAGGTTTTTTGGTTATGTTTAAAGTTTTTTGGTTTGGTTAGAGATTATGGATAGGTTTAAGGTGTTTTGGTTTCGTTTAAGTTTTTTGTTAGGTTTATGTTTTAATTGATAAGGTTTAAGGTTTTTTGGTTACGTAATAGTTTTTGGTTATGTTTAAATGTTTTGTGTTGGTTTAAGGATTTTTTAGTTATGTTTAAGGGTTTTTGTTTCGGTTTAATGTTTTTGGTTAGGTTTAAGATTTTTGGGTTAGGTTTAAGGTTTTTTCTGTTAGGTTTAAGGTATTTTGGATAGGTTAATTTTTTTGGTTAGGTTTAAGGTTTTTGGTTAGGTTTAATGTGTTTCAGTTAGGTTTAAGGATTTGGGTTAGGTTTAAGGGTTTTTTGTTAGGATAAGGGTTTTGGGTTAGGTTTAAGGTTTTTTGGTTATTTTTAATGTTTTCGGTAAGGTTTAAGGTTTTTTGGTTAGGTTTACCGGTTTTTTGGTTAGGTTTAGGATTCTTCTGTAGGTTTAGGAGTTTTTGGTTAAATTTAGTGATTTTTTGTTAGGTTGACGGGTTTTTTGTTAGGTTTTACTGTTTTTAGGTTAGGTTTATCGATTTTTGGTTAGGTTTAATATTGTTTGGTTAGGTTTAAGGGTTTTTGGTTAGGTTGAGAGGTTTTTGGTTGGGTTTAAAGGTTTTTTGTTAATATTAAGGGGTTTTTGGTTAGGTTTAAGGTTTTTTGGTTAGGTTCAATTTTTTTTGGTTAAATTTAAGTTTTTTTTGTTTTGTTTAAGGTTTTAAGTTTAGATTTAAGGTTTTTTGGATAGGTTAGACTTATGTAATTTTGGTTAGGTTTAAGGGTTTTTGGTTGGGTTCAAGGGTTTTTTGATTAGTTTTATGGTTTTTGGTTAGGTTTAAGGTGTTTTGGTTAGGTTTAAGGTTTTTGGGTTAGGTTTAAGGTTCTATTTGGTCAGGTTTAGGGTTTTTTGGTAGGTTTAGAGGTTTTTGGTTAGGTTTATTGTTTTTTGGTTAGGTTTACTGGTTTTTTGTTAGGTCTTACGGATTTTTGGTTAGGTTTTTGGATTTTTGGTTAGGTTTAAGTTATTTTGATTAAATTAAAGGGTTTTTGGGAAGGTTTAAGGGTTTTTGGTTAGTTTTAAGGTTTTTGGTTAGGTTTAAGGTGTTTTGGTTAGGATTTTTTATGATTTTTTGGTTAGGTTTAAGGTTTTTTGGTTAGGTTTAAGGGTTTTTTGGTTAGGTTTATTGGTTTTTGATTAGGTTTAGGGGTTTTTGGTTATGTTTAAGGGTTTTTGATTATGTTTAAGGTTTTTTGGTTATGTTTAAGGTTTTTTAGTTAGGTTTAAGTTTTATAAGGTTAGGTTTAAGGTTTTGGTTACGTTTAAGATTTTTGGTTTGGTTTAAGGGTTTTTAGTTAGGTTTAAGGATTTTTTAGTTAGGTTTAAGGGTTTTTGTTTCGGTTCAATAGTTTTTGGTTAGGTTTAAGAATTTTTTGTTAGGTTTAAGGTGTTTTATTTAGGTTTAAGGTTTTTGGGTTAGGTTTTAGTTTCTTCTTGGTTAGGTTTAAGGTATTTTGGTTAGGTTTATTGTTTTTTAGTTACATTTAAATGTTTTTGGTTAGGTTTAAGAAATTTCGGTTAGGTTTAAGGTTTTTTGGTTAGGTTTAATTTTTTTTTGTTTAGGTTAAATTTTTTTGGATAGGTTTAAGATTTTTGGTTAGGTTTAAGGTTCTTTTTGTTTAGGTTTAAGGTTTTTTGGTTACGTTTAAGGTTTTTTTGGTTATGTTAAAGGTTTTTTGGATAGGTTTAAGGTTATTAGGTTAGGTTTAAGGATTTTTGGTTAGGTTTAAGTTTTATTTGTTTAGGTTTAAGGTTTATTGGTTACGTTTAAGGTTTTTTGATTAAGTTTAAGGGTTTTTTCTTATGCTTAAAGATTTTTTTAGTTAGGTTTAAGAGTTTTTGTTTTTGGTTTAATGGTTTTTGTTTAGTTTAAGAATTTTTGGTTAAGTTTAAATTTATTTGGTTAGGTTTAGGGTTTTATGGTTAGGTTTATGTGTTTTGGTAAGGTTTAAGGGGTTTTGGTTAGGTTTAAGGGTTTTTGATTGGGTTTATGTGTTTTTGGTTAGTTTTCTTGGTTTCTTGGTTAGTTTAAGGTTTTTTGGTTTGGTTTAAGGTATTTGGATAGGTTTAAGGTTTTAGGTTACGTTTAAGATTTTGGTAAGGTTGAAGGTTTTGGTTAGGTTTAATGTTTTTTGGTTTGGTTTAAGGTTTTTTCGTGAGGTTTAGGGTTTTTGGTAAGGTTTAAGGTTTTTGGTTAGGTATAAGTTGTTTTGGTTATGTTTAAGGTTTTTTGGATAGGTTTAAGGTGTTTTGGTTTGTTTTAAGTTTTTTGTTAGGTTTATGTTTTCATTGATAAGGTTTAAGGTTTTTTGGTTACGTAATAGTTTTTGGTTAGTTTTAAATGTTTTTTTAGGTTTAAGGATTTTTTAGTTATGTTTAAGGGTTTTTGTTTCGGTTTAATGTTTTTGGTTAGGTTTAAGAATTTTCGGTAAGGTTTAAGGTTTTTTCGGTTAGGTATAAGGTATTTTGGATAGGTTTATTGTTTTTTGGTTAGGTTTAAGGTTTTTGGTTAGGTTTAAGGTGTTTCAGATAGGTTTAAGGATTTGGGTTAAGTTTAGGGGTTTTTGGTTAGGATAAGGGTTTTGGGTTAGGTTTAAGGTTTTTTGGTTATTTTTAATGTTTTCGGTAAGGTTTAAGGTTTTTTGGTTAGGTTTACGGGTTTTTTGGTTAGGTTTAGGGTTTGTGTGTAGGTTTAGGAGTTTTTGGTTAAATTTAGTGATTTTTTGTTAGGTTTACGGGTTTTTTGTTAGGTTTTACTGGTTTTTGGTTAGGTTGAGGGGTTTTTGGTTAGATTTAATGGTTTATTGTTAATTTTAAGGGTTTTTGGTTAGGTTCAAGGTTTTTTGGTTAGGTTCAATTTTTTTTCGTTAAATTTTATGTTTTTTTGTTTTGTTTAACGTTTTAAGTATAGATTTAAGGTTTTTTTGAATAGATTTAAAGTTCTTTGGTTAGACTTATGTAATTTTGGTTAGGTTTAAGGGTTTTTGGTTAGGTTCAAGTGTTTTTTGGTTAGTTTTAATGTTTTTGGTTGAGTTTAAGGTGTTTTGGTTAGGTTTAAGGTTTTTGGGTAAGGTTTAAGGTTCTATTTGGTCAGGTTTTGGGTTTTTTGGGTAGGTTTAGGGGTTTTTGGTTAGGTTTATTGTTTTTTGGTTAGGTATACTGGTTTTTTGTTAGGTTTTACGGGTTTTTGGATAGGTTTAAGGTTTTTTGGTTAGGTTTATGTAATTTTGATTAAATTAAAGGGTTTTTGGGTAGGTTTAAGGGATTTTGGTTAGTTTTAGGGTTTTTGGTTAGGTTTAAGGTGTTTTGATTAGGATTTTTTATGGTTTTTTGGTTAGGTTTAAGGTTTTTTGGTTAGGTTTAAGGGTTTTTTGGTTAGGTTTATTGGTTTTTGATTAGGTTTAAGGGTTTTTGTTTAGGTTTAAGGGTTTTTGATTATGTTTAAGGTTTTTTAGTTAGGTTTAAGGGTTATTAGTTAGGTTTAAGGATTTTTTAGTTAGGTTTAAGGGTTTTTGTTTCGGTTCAATAGTTTTTGGTTAGGTTTAAGAATTTTTTGGTTAGTTTTCAGTTGTTTTGGTTAGGTTTAAGTTTTTTTTGGATAGGTTTACTCTTTTTGGTTAGGTTTAAGGGTTTTGCTTAGGTTTAAGGACTTTTTAGATATGTTTTAAGGGTTTTTGTTTCGGGTTAATGATTTTGGGTTAGGTTTAAGAATTTTTGGTTAGGTTTAAGGGTATTTGGTTAGTTTAAGGGTTTTTGGTTAGGGTTTTGTTTCGGTTTAATAGTATTTGTTTAGGTTTAAGGGTTTTTGGTTAGGTTTAAGGTTTTTTGGTTAGGTTTAAGGTTTTTGGGTTAGGTTTTAGGTTCTTCTTGTTTAAGTTTAAGGTATTTTGGTTAGGTTTACTGTTTTTAGTTACATTTAAATGTTTTTGGCAAGGTTTAAGAAAGTTTGGTTAGGTTTAATGTTTTTTGGTTAGGTTTAATTTTTTTTGGTTAGGTTTAAGTTTTTTTGTTTATGTTTAAGGTTTTTGGTTAGGTTTAAGGTTCTTTTTGTTTTGGTTTCAGGTTTTTTGGTTACGTTTCATGTTTTTTTGGTTAGGTTAAAGGTTTTTTGGATAGGTTTAAGGTTTTTGGATAGGTTTAAGGTTTTTGGTTAGGGTTAATTTGTTTTTGTTAGGTTTAAGGTTTTTGGTTAAGTTTAAGGTTTTTTGGTTAGGTTTAAGGATTTTTTTAGTTAGGTTTAAGGGTTTTTGTTTTGGTTTAATGGTTTTTGTTTCGTTTAAGAATTTTTGGTTAAGTTTAAGATTTTTTGGTTCGGTTAAAGGTTTTTTGGTAAGGTTTAAGGTTTTTTGGTTAGGTTAAAGGTTATTTGGATAAGTTTAAGGTTTTTGGTTACGTTTAAGGTTTTAGGTTATGTTTTAGTTTTTTTTGGTTAGGTTTAAGGGATTTTGGTTAGTTGTAAGGGTTTTTTGGTTAGGTTTTTTGTTCGGTTTAATAGTTTTTGTTTAGGTTTAAGGGTTTTTTGTTAGGTTTAAGGTTTTTTGGTTAGGTTTAAGGTTTTTGGGTTAGGTTTTAGGTTCTTCTTGGTTAGGTTTAAGGTATTTTGGTTAGGCTTACTGTTTTTTAGTTACGTTTAAATGTTTTTGTTTAGGTTTAATAAATTTTGTTTAGGTTTAAGGTTTTTGGTTAGGTTTAAGGTTCTTTTTGGTTAGGTTTAAGGTATTTTGGATAGGTTAACTGTTTTTTGTTTAGGTTTAAGGTTTTTGTTTAGGTTTAGTGTTTTTTGGTTAGGTTTAGGGGATTTTGGTTAGGTTTAAGGGTTTTTTGGTTAGGTTTAGATGTTTTTGCTTAGGTTTAAGGGTTTTTGGTTAAGTTTAAGGTTTTTTGGTTAGGTTTAAGGTTTTTGGTAAGGTTGAAGGTTTTTGGTTAGGTTTAATGTTTTTTGGTTTTGTTTAAGATTTTTTCGTTAGGTTTAGGGTTTTTGGTAAGGTTTAAGGTTTTTCGTTAGGTATGAGGTGTTTTGGTTATGTTTAAGGTTTTTTGGATAGGTTTAAGGTTTTTTGGTTTGGTTTAAGGTTTTTCTGTTACATTTAAAGGTTTTTTGGTTTGGTTAAAGATTTTGGATAGGTGTAAGGTGTTTTGGTTAGGTTTAAGTTTTTTTGGTTAGGTTTATGTTTTATTTGGTTAGGTTTATTTTTTTTGGATACGTAATAGTTTTTTGGTTAGGTTTAAGGGTTTTGTTTAGGTTTAAGGATTTTTTTAGTTATGTTTAAGGGTTTTCGTATCGGTTTAATGGTTTTTGGTTAGGTTTATAGAATTGTTGGTTAGGTTGAAGGTTTTTGGTTAGGTTCAAGGGTTTTTGGTTAGTTTTAAGGTTTTTGGTAAGGTTTAAGGTTTTTTGTTAGGTTAAGTTTTTTGGTTAGGTTAAAGGGTTTTTTGGTTAGGTTTATAAGATTTTGATTAGTTTTAGGGGTTTTTGGTTAGGTTAAAAGTGTTTTTGGTTAGGTTTAAGGTTTTTTGGATACGTTTAAGGTTTTTTAGTTAGGTTTAATGGTTTTTTGTTAGGTTTAAGGATTTTTTGGTTATATTTAGGTTTTTGGTTCGGTTTAATAATATTTGGTTAGGTTTAATGGTTTTTGGTTAGGTTTAAGGGCTTTGTGGTTAGGTTTAATGTTTTTGGGTAACATTTAAGGTTTTTTTGTTTTGGTTTAAGGTTTTTTTGGTTAGGTATAAGGTTTTTGGGATAGGTTTTAAAGTTTTTATTTAGGTTTAAATGTTTTATGATAAGGTTTAAGGGTTTTTGGTGAGGTTTAAAGGTGTTTGGTTTGGTTTTAGGGTTTTGGTAAATTTAAGGTTTTTTGGTTAGGTTTAGGTTTTTTTGGTTAGCTTTAGGGTTTATTTTGTTGGACTAGTGGTATTTGTTTAGGTTTAAATTTTTTTGTTTATGTTTAATGTTTTCTGGTTAGGTTTAAGGTTATTTGAATATGGTTAAGGTTTTTTGGTTAGGTTTAAGGGTTATTGGTTAGGTTTAAGGTTTTTTTCGTTAGGTTTAGGGTTTTTGGTAAGGTTTAAGGTTTTTTTGGTTATGTTTAAAGTTTTTTTGTGTGGTTAAAGATTTTGGATAGGTTTAAGGTGTTTTGGTTTGTTTTAAGTTTTTTGTTAGGTTTATGATTTAATTGATAAGGTTATTTTTTTTGTTACATAATAGTTTTTGGTTAGGTTTAAATGTTTTGTTTAGGTTTAAGGATTTTTTAGTTATGTTTAAGGGTTTTTGTTTCGTTTTAATGTTTTTGGTTAGGTTTAAGGTTTTTGGGTTAGGTTTAAGGTTTTTTTGGTTAGGTATAAGGTATTTTGGATAGGTTTATTGTTTTTTGGTTAGGTTTAAGGTTTTTGGTTAGGTTTAAGGTGTTTCAGTTAGGTTTAAGGATTTGGGTTAGGTTTAGGGGTTTTTTGTTAGGATAAGTTTTTTGGGTTAGGTTTAAGGTTTTTGGGTTATTTTTAATGTTTTCGGTAAGGTTTAAGGTTTTTTGGTTAGGTTTACGGGTTTTTTTGGTTAGGTTTAGGGTTTTTGTGTAGGTTTAGGAGTTTTTGGTTAAATTTAGTGATTTTTTGTTAGTTTTACGTGTTTTTTGTTAGGTTTTACTGGTTTTTGGTTAGGTTTATGGATTTTTGGTTAGGTTTAAGGGTTTTTGGTTAGGTTGAGGGGTTTTTGGTAAGGTTTATTGGTTTATTGTTAATTTTAAGGGTTTTTTGTTAGGTTTAAGGTTTTTTGGTTAGGTTCAATTTTTTTTCGTTAAATTTTATGTTTTTTTTTGTTTTGTTTAAGGTTTTAAGTTTAGATTTAAGGTTTTTTGGATAGGTTTAAAGTTCTTTGGTTAGACTTATGTAATTTTGGTTAGGTTTAAGGGTTTTTGGTTAGGTTCAAGTGTTTTTTGGTTAATTTTAAGGTTTTTGGTTAGGTTTAAGGTTCTATTTGATCAGGTTTAGGGTTTTTTTGGGTAGGTTTAGGGGTTTTTGGTTAGGTTTATTGTTTTTTGGTTAGGTATACTGGTTTTTTGTTAGGTTTAACGGGTTTTTGGATAGGTTTAATTTTTTTGGTTAGGTTTATGTAATTTTGGTTAAATTAAAGGGTTTTTGGGTAGGTTTAAGGGATTTTGGTTAGGTTTACGGTTTTTGGTTAGGTTTAAGGTGTTTTGGTTAGGATTTTTTATGGTTTTTTGGTTAGGTTTAAGGTTTTTTGGTTATGTTTAAGGGTTTTTTGGTTAGGTTTATTGGTTTTTGATTAGGTTTAGGGATTTTTGTTTAGGTTTAAGGGTTTTTTGATTATGTTTAAGGTTTTTTGGTTACATTTAAGGTTTTTTATTTAGGTTTAAGTTTTATAAGGTTATGTTTAAGGTTTTTGGTTACGTTTAAGATTTTTGGTTAGGTTTAAGGGTTTTTAGTTAGGTTTAAGGATTTTTTAGTTAGGTTTAAGGGTTTTTGTTTCGGTTCAATAGTTTTTGGTTAGGTTTAAGAATTTTTTGGTTAGGTTTAAGGATTTTTGGTTAGGTTGAAGGGTATTTTTTGGATAGGTTTAAGGTTTTTTGGTTAGGTTTATGTAATTTTGATTAAATTAAAGGGTTTTTGGGTAGGTTTAAGGAATTTTGGTTAGTTTTAAGGTTTTTGTTAGGTTTAAGGTGTTTTGGTTAGGTTTTTTTATGATTTTTTGGTTAGGTTTAAGGTTTTTTGGTTAGGTTTAAGGGTTTTTTGGGTAGGTTTATTGGTTTTTGATTAGGTTTAGGGGATTTTGGTTAGATTTAAGGGTTTTTGATTATGTTTAAGGTTTTTTGGTTAAGTTTAATGTTTTTTAGTTAGGTTTAAGTTTTATAAGGTTAGGTTTAAGGTTTTTGGTTATGTTTAAGATTTTTGGTTAGGTTTAAGGGTTTTTAGTTAGTGTAGCGGCCACCCGCAGCAGGTAGCAGGGACCCTCACCGCGTGCTGGCAACACACAGCGCTGAGCGGCAGGCTGCAGGAATGCGAAGGTCAGGGACGTGTGTGCCGCCTGGCCAGCTCAGCCGGGCCGCAGGAATGCGGAGGGCTGAGTGTACCATCCGGCCGGCAGGGCAACTACCTGACCCCAGCGAGACCGGGGAGGAACACTTAGTCTGACTCTAGCAGTGGTCGCGA